>PVJL010000510.1:0-143201 GCA_004026885.1 Lyroderma lyra | reverse complement strand
GAGCTGTGGTACATATACACAATGGAATATTACTCAGCTGTAAGAAAAGATGAAATATTGCCATTTGCAACAAAATGGATGGACCTGGAGATCATCATGCTTAGTGACATAAGCCAGACAGAAGAAACAAGGAACTGTATGACTTCACTCATATGCGGAATATAAAACGGAAAGCAAAGAAAAAAGGAAATGAACAAACAAATAACCCATGGACACAATCAATAGTTTAATGTTTATTTGGGGATGAGTGGGTTAGGGAGGGGAGAAAGGGGAGGGTGTGGGAGAGGAGGGGGGGAAGCTAAATATAAGGTGATGGAAAGAGAAGTCACATTAGGTGGTGAACTTATTACACATCAAGTTGACAATGCACTGTAGAATTGTATGCCTGAAACCTATGTAATCCTTGCTAATAGATGTCACCTCAATAAGTCTAACAATAAAAATGAATTTTAAAAAAATGATGGTAAGAAAATTATCATTTAAAAACATTTTTCACTCTTCCAAAAAAGAAAAGAAAGAAAGGAAACCATGGAGACCTAGCTTGAGGTCACAGCTGTGGTGCATGCACCGTTCACTGTCACACGTTTTCCCAAATCTCTCTCTTGGCATTCTTCCCTTAATGCATAAACCGGCTGGACCAACAGTGGGCTCTGTGGCTAGGTAACCATGCTTAATTCTTTCTTTAGGTTCATCACTGTGGATTTTCAATGCACCTCTAGCAGTCTTGCTTATCTTCCCCGAATATCTCAAAAATCCTTCTAAAAATGTGCGTTGTTTCTCTGCCCAGAAGGTAAAACACAGCAACCGGGTTTAACAGTAAAGCTCACATGGCCAAGTCGTTTAGAAACAGGAGGATGATTGTCCTCCCTCCAGGCCTCAGATCTCATCCTCATTTGTGCAGCCGAAGGATGAGGAGCAGAGCTGAAAAGGGGCACGCCGGCGGGTCAGCAGAAGAGGAAGGCCAGGGACGGAGCTGCCTTTCGTGGGATGTTCTGCTTGCAGCATGTGTGAGAGGCAGGTGCTGGGCAGCAGGCCCTGGGGCTGAGTTCACCTGCATCCTCAAGGGCCCAGGTTAATTCCAGTTCTTGAAGCTGCCCAGGTAGTGATCTCGGGATGCCAGACTCATAAGGCAGAGGGTGACTTGGATCCAAAATGGACAGGAGAAGGTGATTCTGTAATGGAACTTAGAACCTACTGGTCCCTCCAGTGGCCTGGAGTCTCAGTGATTATCTCCTTATAGTGACATATGCTATGGTATTTTATCTCACCCTTGCAGGGAGCTGCATCCAGTCATAGCACTGAAAAGACAGACAAAATCTGATCAGCCTGGAATAATTGTTATTGCGATGATGTAAGGAATCGATGCTAGATTCTGTTTTCACTAAAGCTAGTTAGTGCCTGGACAACTCTTTAAAACAGTCTGAGACATGAATGGGCTGACAATTCCGAAACATAAGCGTAAGGGGGACATTTGCTGGCTTGTTCCAGCTTCGGCTTGGCTCTCTGAGATGTTCTGAGTTCATTGATAGTGGCTGGAGCGGGAGAGGAAACGACAGAACGGCCAGTCGGTTCATGGCTGCTGCTGAGTCCACAGAAGAGGTCTCCCGTCCCTGTTTTGCCCGTTGGAACTTCGGATTCGGGGCCAGGTGGCTATGCCCGCGGATTATTCTAACCAGGCCCCGTGGGACTCCGGGAGCTCCCGCTCGTCTGCGCGTGGGTCTCCCGGCCTGCTGTCCCCAGCCACCCACTGGAGTGGACATTTTTTATGTGGATTCCGCCTGTCTCCAAGCTGACCCCCTTCGCCTCCCCCCACCCCTTGCCTATAGCTTGTGTAAATCAGATCATCTCTGTCTCCCCTTTCCCCTCCTGATATATAAAAATACTCAGCAACGCTCGGAGACGGTGGGCATGCTATGCTGCATTTCCTACCGAGCGGTGGGACTCCACGGCCCAAGACTGGTCTTCGGGCGAGCACTCTGGGCTCAGTAGAACCTTACTGATACAAAGACTTTCAGCCGTGAGAGGGAAACATTTTTAGTTTAACTGCAGTGACAGCATCACCAGGGTCTCTAGAGCTCCTTTCCCTTCCTGCTTCCCCCATGCTCTGGACTCAGCCAACCCATCTTCCCACCACACTCATTCCTGCCATCAGAAGCTAACAGTCATTCTTATTATTCTTATTAATAATAATAACAACTAACATTACCTGAGTGTTTACTTGGTATCAGGGATGATGCTGGATCGTCTATTTTAGGTATTAGTTCATTTTGTCACCACAGTAATCCCAACAGGAGGATATTATAATATCTTTCACACAAATGGAACTGACATTTTGAAGGGTTCAGTAACTTGCTTCAAGTCACACAGAGGGGACAGGAAAGGTTGTGGCCCTGGAATTTGGTCCCAGGCTTGTCCACTGACAAAGCCACAGTCTCGTGCCAGCTGTGCTGCACTGACCCCCGGCCTTTGTGTCTTGGCTGATGGACTCGGCCATGTCGCTCACCACGTATTCTGCTCCCTCTGCTAGGCAGCTGCCTCCCCGCTCACCCTCATCCCAGCCTCCTTTGCCTGGCTGACCCCGACTTAGTCTTCAATCTCATTTTCTTGGGGAAGCTTGGAGTAACTTTCCCCACTTTAGGTTAGGGGCATCGTCTTCATGCACTCTCGGTTTCTCCAATCATGGGCAATAATGACAATGTTATAAGTTCACATGTCTGTGACTTGTTTAACACTCTGTCCCCAATGCCTAGCCTTGGACCTGGCATAATTCAGGTGCTACACAGATGTTTGTGGAATGCAGAGAAGGTGGCCTGGGCCTTTCCAAGAGTGGCTCAGGGGGCTACTTCCCCCTAGCCCCAGGCCTCTGGTCACAGCAAGCCTTCTCAATAGGGACTCTCTGCCAGGCCAGCTCTGAGCAGGGAGCATGAGCAGAGCTTGGGTGGCAAGACCAAAACTGGTGGAGTGTGGTGGCAGGGGTTTTCAGGAGAGAGCTGGCTGGGGATTTGTGGTCCCACAGCAGAACCTATGAGACAAGAGGGACAAACTGTCATAGCGGGGACTCCCTGGGCCACATAAGAAATTAGAAATGGCTTCCCGATCCACTAATCTTAATGTAATTAAATGAGAACCCAATCTGAGTCTAGCAGGGTCTCCACCCCCAAATCCTCCAAGCAACTTGAGATGAAGAAAAGTAAGTTTTATGAGAAAAACAGATAGAAGGGTCATTTCTGGAGTAATGCTATTGACATTTAATATTAAATAAAGCTAGTTCATGACTTAGAAGTCAACAACTCAGGCCCATTTTTATAGGATTATATATGAGCACTGTCCAGAAAGTATCCAGCCCTGTGCTATGAAAAATAGAGGCACCTATGGCTGGGTTTTTTCTGCACAGCCCTCATAGAGCCTCAACACAGCTATTATATTGTGTTGGTACCTACTGTTAGCCAGGGACATTCAATGTGTGTGTGTGTGTGGGGGGGGGTTCATTTGTTTATGTTTTTCTCTCTCTAATGTTCACCACCATCCTAAGATGTGGGTACTGTTTTCTCTATTTACACACAAGAAAAGGAAGTAATGCCGCTTGCCCAAGGTCATGCACCTTGGAAGCGGCTGAGGTGGAATTTGAACTCAGGTCTATCCGAATCCACAGTCTGGTGAGTTGCAGGTTGTTTCACACAAAAGCACCACCCCTCTTCCTCCCCACTGGTTTCCTCATTCTTACAGAGACAGTGTTCTGTGTCACCTGCTGTGAGCCAAGTGGCCCAAGAAAGCACGAGGAAGGACAGCTCAGACAGGACGGGGAGAGGCGTGTGAAGAGGAGGATACTTGTTCTTCCTGTGCCAGCAAATGCGATGCTCCTTCTGCCCAGTTGCCCGTGCAAACGATCCGTGATGTAAACGGGGCGCCTTCCTTTTCCTTTAGGATGGCTCTTCATCAAGCAGAAATGATTGGAAATGCTTCGGGCCAAAGAATTTACCTAAGTTTGTTTATCCTCATCCAAATTTTGTTTTGTAAACCCAGAAACATACTCAGTCTGACTCAACCAGGAAACCTGTACTCCTTCCTACCTAAACCCTCCAGAACATAATCAAAATGATAATTTCCTCCTCTGGGCGAGACCAGCCCGGCCGCCCCGCTGCAGTCATCATCCGCCTGCCAGTCTCCCGTGCCGTTTCATTTTGTCATTCCATCCTCATTTCCAGTCAGTGCCAGGAGCTGGGTGGTTTGTTTTGTTTTTTTCCTGCTGCACAAATCCTCCAAGTCTCCAGAGGCAGAGCTTGGCGGCTGTAAGTCAAATCGAATTTCCAATTCCCAGGGTAGCCTTTATCACTGTTGTGCAAACACGGCCCTCCTAAAAGCCCGTCAGAGGAGCAGCATTTGATACCTCTGCGTCACCTGAGTCTGCGGGGTCAGAGCGGAAGCGCTGTCTCTTCTCTGCCCGTGTTCTGGTCAGACCGGCAGGGGTCTGGCCTAGTCACATCGGGGACTGGCTGGTCTGAAGGGTTCCTCACAGGCAGCCCCACTAGCAGGGTGGGTCATGCCCAGATAAAGGCAACGAGGGGTGGAGGTGTGGGGGAGTGGTGTGAGTGTTGCCTGGAGGTGAAGCATTTTCAGTGTGTACGTGTGTGTCCATTTATGACAGGGTCACTTCCTGTCTTGGCTGGCCGCTGGGCATGTAGGAAACTGTCACGAGGCGTGTGACGTGGTAGGTAATTAGATGGCGTGCTGCAGAGACATGCTTAGAGCTTGTCATCAAGAGGATGTTTGATGACAGGCAGGTGATAACTCTATTTCCATTGTCCGGAGCGAGAAGCCGATGAGAGGGAGATTTCGGCTTCGTAGCCTGCGTCTGTCAGCGGCGATGTAATCAGCTTTTGGTAATTTAGGGCTGTCTTTCTGCTCCGTGAGTGATTTAGGGGCTATTCTGCTGTGATTGCTAGCACTGCTTTTACTAAAAAGGGCAGTGGGAGGGGACACGAGATGGCCCTCCAACACGTCCATGTTTCAACTTGTTGGCAGCTTGACTGAAGGACGCCCTGGGCGGGGGGGGGTGCGCAGCACCCATAGCTGTGACGCCTTCGGATCGTTTTTTATTTTTATTTTCTAAATTAAGAAACTTTTTCATTACATTGACTTTCCATATTATATTAGTTTCGTGTGTACAGCATGGTGATTAGACACATATAAGTTATGTAGTTATCGCTCCGTAAGTCTGGCACCCACCTGGCACCACACACAGTTATTACAGCATTATTGACTATATTCCCTATGGCTTTGGGACAGATTATAGACGAAGGCACAGTTAATGTATCCATATCACTCTAGTCCTTAGAGTTGACACAAATGAAATTTAAGAAAACAAAAAAACAAAAAGCAAAACCAGGCAGTTGGAACTCCCATTTCTACGCCGCGACTCTGAGAGGAGACATCCGGGCCACTGCGGTTAAAGATCTCACCCAGCACTTGCATCATAGTGCACACCCTGCTTTTTGGAGCCGTCTCTTCCTCTCGTTGCCCTTAGTCTGCATTCTTTTTGCTTCCCTCCTGCCCCTTGATGCATCTTCAAGCTTCTTTGCTAAGCCCTAATTTTTCCACTGGGCTCTGTGATGGGGGGGACTACCTCCAGATCCCCTTCTCTGCTGTATTTCCTTCATCAGGGCATTCCATCTTCTCCTGTGTCCTCACTCACACTTAGGTCCGTAAGTGCCAGAGTGAAGCATCTCACTGCCTGCTGAGTATCTGCATCCAGATGTCCCACAGGCATCCTAGACTTATTAGCTGAAAATCTAATTGAGCTACAGTTCCCTTCCTTCCCCGGTACCACCCAGACCCCAGTTCTCACCATTGCTCATCATCACTAAGAATTTCCATTTATTGCTGGTAGAGCAAAAATTGCTTCCCGTTGTTTGAAAAGAAATTTGGAAGACTCGATTACAATGGAAAATACACATACCCTTTAACCCAGCAATCCTACTTTTGGGTTCTGTCTTATTGAAATCAAAGCAACTCTCCACATAAAAGAATATTATGTAAGGAAGGCTATTGTTTGTAGTGGTGAGAAGTTGGGAACAACCTGAGTGCCCATTAGGGGAGACTAGATGGCTGTGTCTTATAGCCATTATGCACCTATTTGATGTGAAAAGATGTCTGGGATGTATCCCGAGTTCAAAAAGCAATTTACAAAATGATATGTATATTTTCTAATTATTGTACAAGAAAACAGAAACATAGTAATAATAAAACCCTATATGTATGTATGAGATCTGTTCAGAAAGTATCCAGCCATGTAATATGGAAAACAGAGGCATTTCTGGCTGGATTTTTTCTGGACAGCCCTTGTATATATGCGTGTGCTTGAATGCACACGGCGGGGGGTGGGGAAGGTGGAAGGTAGCAAACAGACTGTTAGTATTGTTTGCCTGGGTGGGACAGTGACCAGGAGGAGTTGCTTATTAAGTTAGTTTGTCAGATATTCCATAAGCAATACATGTCGCTTATGTAATATTTGAAGAAAATATTTAATTGCTCATCCTCCTGTATTTCTTGCTAGTCACTCAGGTAAGAATCATAGCATTGTCTTAGGCACCTCCTCCCTACCTCCCCTTTCCATTAATTCATTATTTTTATGTTTGTATCCGCCACCTGACTATGAAGTCATCAAGGGCAAGGATCTTCTGCAGAGCACCTTGCCTATATTCCTCAATATGTGATTACAGACTTGAGAAGATTTTAGTGTGTCTGCTCCACTTGCACTATTTCTATTATTTGGGTATCTCTAAGCTTTTCTTTCTAATTCGGAGGGAGGCCAGTGCTTTCACGAAAACCCTCGAATACACATTGCCTTTCCCCTCCCAGCTTTGGAAAATGTGCCCTTGGAATATGTGGTATTATATTACATCACGTACCCTTCCAACCCAGATTTTCTTACATGTATTATTCTCTTACACGTGGTTTTACTCAACTCTGCAACCTGTGCTTTCGGTATCATTTAGAGTCTTTTGGACAGGAGGCAGGTAAACAACGGGTAAACAGCCTCCTGAACGGCTGTGTGCATGTGCACTGACATAAGCAAAGCGAAGTGTCTGTGTCGAACAGAATAATGAAGAAACTGGTCAAACCTTCAGGTGTCTCCCAATGTCAAATGTTTGCGATACGAAACCACAACATTCAGACATTTTAAAACCAGTTGTTAAAGTAGTCTAATCTCTATACTAAAGATGAGGTAAGGAACCTTTTGCCACACCCAAGGAAACCTTTCAGCGTACTTACAACCTTCTTCATATACCCACACCCTCACCCAAACACACACGCACTGCACTGAACTTTACCTGAACCCCAACTTGTTGAATCATGATTTCACTGGCTTTGCTCCCATGTCTTTCCAGGACTGATGGTTAATGTCTGAGTCTCCTGAAAGGGGTGTGCTACAGGTTCAATCAGACTTGATGGGTGAATTGCTCTACCAATTTCTGCGTGCACTGTTCTGATCTACATTCCAGGACCTTAAATAAATTCCGATACAAACGTCTTTGATGGCCATTGTGAGATTGCACAGCACTTTGAATGACCAGGCATGGTGTTGTTTTCATGCAAACAAACAACAAACATGGGATCTCCGAGAGCAGATTGAATTATATCATCAACATTACTATTTATATCCCCGTCACTTTTCAGGCTGAGAGCTCAGCATAATAGCAGCTATCAATCACTATCCCCCTTTGTTTCTGGAAGTTGCCACAGATCACTATTGCCATTTTACTAATATTGGAAGTGGGGACACCGTGACATATCCACAAAAATACTGCTCATAAGAGGTAGAATTTGGCATTCCATTAAAGAATATAAACTGCAAATAGTAAGATCCGAGTAATTAAAAATAACTGACCTGAAGCTAATCGTGTCCCACCCTTTGTGATGATATCTGTACACAGATAGACTGTATCATTAGGTTCTAAGCTTAATGTGGCCAACAGAATCTCATGCTGAAGTGATGCTTCTTGAACCCTACTGTCTATGTGTTCTGCATTTTTTAAAGGATTGGTATCAAACTAGTAACTATTAGGGGGCTGCATCTTTCTCTATTGGTACTGAATTTTAAATCTAGCCTCCTCACTCCAATCAGTTGACTATTCTGATCGGAGTCAGTCCTTTGGGAAGATATTCTTACACATCTTAGTTCTTTCCTGAGCCCTCCTTCTCTACCTCTGTCTCCCCAGATAAACAGAAAATACTACCCCAAGCAGCACAATGTGCTCTGAATGAGCATAATCTCAGCATCAGAAATTAGTGGGAGCTTTGCCCAGGGAGAGGAATTAGAAATCAGTCCATAAAAATAAATGAATCTGTTTCCATAGTGACGAGAATCTTTCTCTCTGTAGTTTTTATCCTTGTTCCCCCATAGATCCCTTAGGCAGAATAACAATAAACTCGAAGAAAACATTTTATTATCTTAATGGATTCTTAATTTAAAGCCAAAAGCCTTTAAATTATCTTCCCAAGGATACTGTTGGCCATAACTTTGGGGACTGAATACTTGAGCAGCCTTGCAGGAGGAACATCACCTCCCAGAACCCCCAGCCACGCAGGAAGAATGGAATGGGGAAGACCTCATGGGTTGCACACGCATTTTGTATGCAGCTCTCCTGATGGGTAACGCACCTGCCATGTTTAATATTTCATTGGTGAAGGAAACGTGCGTCTGTCTGTGTTCATCTGCCGAGTGAAATTTGTGCTGATGAAACCTGCATGTGGTGAATACGACAGGGCTCCCTCATTATGCCTCGAAATCGTAGTCAGCAGCAACCCAGAGGAATCCCGACAAGCAGCAAAGCCTGAGCCACAGCTCCCTACCCACCAGCCAGCTCCAGGGGGCCCTTTACCTTTTTCTGCAGCTGGGCCTGGGCCTGTCTCTGCAGGTATGGGGAAAGCCAGCCAACGGTGGTGTCAGAGGCATGGCTGCAGACACAAAGGACACACAGGAGCAAATTCCTGGGCAGAAAAGTCCTGGGGTGCCAATGATAAACTGGCAGCCACCCCAGGAGGGCAGAGCTGGTGGAAATGTCCTGGGATAAACATGGCAAACTCATAAGACAGGTGACCCATGTGTGGAATGGGGCAAATGACATGAGTGGAAATTATTTCAGCATTGTTGCCAAAACGAAATGTAAAAGAGCTGAGTAAATATGTTCGATTTTGTACAAAGTCATCTCAATTAAAAAACAACAACAAAAAACTTTGACTCCCTTCCTTAATTCCTTATGAAGAGCAATATAGATTCCAGTTTTCTTAGAATGTTTAGATTTTATGCCCATTTTCTGAGGATAATTATTAATGCCACCCCTTTTCATTCTCTGTCTGCATGACTTCACTGAAATTTGAGACTGAGAAATTAGTTATCCTAGCTCATCTTTTTTTTTTTTTTAATACCAGCAAGTCAAAGGCTTAGCTTAACTCAGGTGCTAACCACTCGCTGAATTACCTGGAGCCTGGACGGGGCAGGAGGGAAGTAAAAGGAAGGGATTGTGGGCTGTAAAACGCAGTTGCTTAGATATCAGGGGCTGAGGGTGGGAAAATTTCTCTCCAATTTTCCCCAAAAGGGGGAGCAGGTATCCATTGATGTCTCTAATTTGGGGAATGAGTCAAGTTCTTGAGCGGGATTTGAGAGTTACCTGGAGAGTTTAAATATCTTTACTCAGTGTTACTATCAGGAATCAAGAGAAGGCTTGTAAGGGAAAAATGAAACCCACACTTAGCCAAGACCAGTTTGGAATAGGCCTAGCCAGTGGTCAGAGAAGGAGTCTGAAGAGCACCTCTGCTGGAGACTGACCTGTTTCTTTTCAGAAGTTAGCACCTGCCATTTCTACTTTACTGGGCATTGGAGGAAATAGGGCAAGTCCTCTAGGCCATACGCGGATGGGATGTGCGTGTGAGGCCAGTCAGAGGCAAGAGCCGAAGGGATGCTGGGAGTTCATGTAATTACGGTTAGTAGGCTCCGGGGCTCCGGCCCTCATTCACTGAAGACTTACTTGGCGCCAGGCATTCTCATAAATACAGGGACTACAGCAGCCCTTTCCCACCACTCACACGCCCTCTCTGTCTTCCTTGGTTTATTCTTTTGTTCGTAATGCTTTTAACTTCTATTTATTTAGTTTCCTTTCACCCCTGAAATCTAAGCTCCGTGGAATCTAAGCTCTATGAGAGCAAGGATGCTCTCTGTTTTCTTCAGTGTCGTATTTGCGGCATCCAAAAATTGTCTTGCTCAGGACGAACTTGTTGAATAACTTAATGAATTCCATCATTTATCTTTGTGACTTGAACAAGAAAGAGCGGAGGTCATACTTATAAGTCAGAAACTAGCTGAACGTTTCTCGGAAGCAGTGAGCAAGCATGTATGCGTTTCTGCACTTGAAGGTGTCCCTCTCTTCTTGGGCATAGCTATGTCTTCAACATGTTTCCCAGCACACTGGTCAGGATGGGCTACATCGTGCTGCTGTAACCAATTACTCCTGACTCTCAGTGGCTTCACATGACCTATGCAGTGCTGATAGCAAGAGGCTCTGCAGAAGCCCAGGCTGACAAAGTTTCTACCATCCATTGACACCATCACCTCAACATGGTACTTTAGACTTCCCTGCTGTAAGAGAACAGAGAACAGGGACAATTCCTAACTCTGTTTGCTCAAAGCCTGCTCCTTTCTCCACATGACCACATCCTTCTCCATTCTCACCTCAAGCGAGGCTGGGAAGACTTCCCGTGTGTCCAGGAAGGAGAAGAGAACCAGTGGCAGGAAGCACACGCGTCTCTTACAGCCAGTGACCACTGCTGTGGAACTGTCATTACTACTTTACCTGAAAAGCTCTTGGAAAACACACAACTGACTTTTTGGGTTAAATTCTTTGGTTTAATATGGTTTGAAATACAGGGCTAGAACTAAATAATGATATTTATGTGGATATTATTGCATATGTATGCAAAAAATTTTTTCAATAAATTAAAGAAAACTATCACACAAGGATGTTAAGACACAGTCCCTGACCCACCCACTCAAGTGATTCAATCAGGACTCTGCCTGTTTGGACTATTTGTATCTGAATCAGTACTTCTGTCCTCACGTTCTTTCCCCTCATTGAGAGGGAATTTATTTTTACCTATTAGGGTGAAATTGCTCTGGCAGGATGCATCTTTCTGAATAGAGGTGTCTGTTTGGACCTCACCTTCAAGGCCCCAATAAGCAGAAAAGCAAGTGCTTACGATCTTCTAAAGACAAGGGATTCAGGCTTTTTATCTTATTATGAAGGAAATGCCATGAGAGCAGCTTACTTCCTGACCTCGAACACTCAGCTTGGCAGAAGGAGTTGTGTGTAGTATCAGCAAGTCTAGTTTTCATAAATTCATCCTGTTCCTCGTGAGAAATGTTTGCAGAAAGTAGTTGTATGAGTAGGGAAGGAAAAAGATTTCTCTTAAGTTCTTTTGATTTTAATTTCTGGATAGACTAGTTGACAAATTGGCTCATGTAAATAAAATGAGTAGAATATTAAACATTCTAAAAATAACATTTATTTTCATTATTACAATGTATGTTCTTTGTAAAAAACTTCAGAAAATGCGGAAATGCACACAGACTGCAACTTAGCAACAAGGACTCAAACAGTAATATTCATTGTCACCTGTTTGGTATGAGGCCGAATGGTAGGTGCTAGGGACAAAGCAGTGAATGAAACAGTTCCTGAGCCCACGAAGTCCTACTATGCAGAGATAACCACTGCTAAACGTTTCAATGTTAACAAAAAGCCTTTCAGCTACTTTTATTTATTTATTCTATTTTATTTTTTAGAGCAATTTTAGGTTCATAGCAAAATTGAGAGTAACTTGCAGAGATTTCCCCAGTGTCCCCACTGCCCCCAAACCTGCAGAGCCTCCCCGATGGTTGGCACCCACCCTGAGAGTGGTACATTTGTTACAACTGATGACCTTACCTTGGCACATCATAATAACCCAGAGCGCATAGTTTACTTTAGAGATCACTCTTGGTGGTGTACCTTCTATGGGTCTGACAAGTGTACAATTACGTGATGACATGTGTCCACCATCATGCAGTATCATACAAAGCAGTGAAACCAAAAATCCTCTGTGCTCTGCCTGTTCAGCTGGCAACTGTTAATCTTTTTATTGTCCCCATAGTTTTGCCTTTTCCAGCATGTCATAGAGTTGGAATTATATAATTTGTGGCCTTTCAGATTGGCGTCGTTTACTTATTAATATGTATTTAAGGTTCCTTCATGTCTATTCATGGCTTTATAGCCCATTTCTCTTCAATGCCGAATGGTATTGCTTTGTCTGGATGCCCCACTGTTTGTTTATCCATTCACCTACTAGCTAAAGGACATCTTGGTTGCTTCCAAGTTTTGGCAATCATGAATAAAGCTGTTATCCACATCTGTGCACAGGGTTTTGTGTAGACCTAAGTTTTCAACTTCTTTGGGTAAACACCAAGGAACGTGATTGTCAGATCACATAGTAGGAGTATATTTTGTTTCATAAGAAGTTGCCAAATTGTCTTCCAAAGAGGCTGTACCATATTCCATCCCCACCAGCAATGAATGAGGTCCCTGCATCCTCACCAACATTTTGTGTTGCCAGTGTTCTAGGTTTTAGCCCTCTAAGAGGTGTGTGGTGGTATCTCATTGTTGTCTTAATTGCATTGCCCTGATGACATATGATGTGGAGCATCTTCTCATATGCTTATTTGCCATCTGTACACCTTCTTTAGTGAGGTGCCTAGTAAGGTCTTTGGCCCATTTTTAAAACTGGTTGGTTGTTTTTTTATTGTTGAGTTTCAAGAGTTCTTTGAATTTTTTTTTGAATAGCAATCCTTTATCAGATGTGTCCTTTGCAAATATATTCTCCCCGTCTGTAGCTTGTCCTCTCATTCTCTTGCCATTGTTTTTCACAAAACAGAAGTTTTTTAATTTTAATGAAGTCCAGCTTATCAATTATTTCTTCCGTGCCTTATGCCTTTGGTGTTGTATCTAAAATGTCATCACCATGCCCAAGATTATCTAACTTTTTTCCTATGGTATCGTTTTGGAATTTTAGAATTTTGTTTTACATTTGGGTCTGTGAGCCATCTTGAGTTAATTTTAGTAAAGGTGTATTATAGGTCTGTGCCTAGATTTTTTTTTTTTTTTTTTGCATGTGGGTATCCACTTGTTTGAGGCTCATTTGTTGAAAAGATTTTCTTTGCTTCATTGTGCTGTCTTTGCTCTTTTGTCCAAAGTCAGTTGAGTATATTTGTATGGGTCTATTTCTGAGCTCTCTATTCTGTTCTATTGATTTGTTTTTTCTATTCTTTTGTCAACATCACCCTGTCTGATTATTTTGGTTTCCTTCTAGTCATTTTCATTTTTATTTGTGCACACATGCATGCATATGCGTGCGCACTCTCTCTATTCAAGAGACTGGAGCAAATGGGAGGCCATAGTTTACAGCTGCTTTGAGTAAAGCCTATTTTACAATCAAAGTAATTCTCAAAGTGCATGAGCATTCTCAGACACATGCATTGGACTGACATGGTAGATTACAAAAAGCAAGTCAACATCTGCATCTGACACGTGATTTTCACTAAATTAACACAATTCAGAACTACATTTTAAGTGTGTGAATGGCACTTGTAAAAATAAACTAAGCTAGTGAATTCTCTCAGCCCCTTATGAGGTTTAATATTAAGCTGAACACTTAATGTTAAGGCTAACACTGACCTTAGCTAGGTTCCAAATTTCAGCCAACGAATAGATTTCCTAGACATCAGAGTTCAAATTCAGGCCATGAGCAGGGGAGTCTCCAGAAGAAAATTGTTAAAACAACTCTTCCTTACTGTATGAATTCTGTCATAATGCTTTCTGTTACACTGTCATTTATTTGCTGTTCAGGTACTAAAAGTTCTCAGTTCTCACCATGACAGGTCAAGGAGAGTCCCGATATAGACCAAATGTAATGATAAATTTAGGTGAATCAACTTTTGATTTTACTTTTCTCTTTACTATTTGTATATATGCAATAATTATAGGGTAAATCCCGAAGTTAAAAATAGAATGCTAAGAAGAATATTGTGGCTGTGTTGCCACGTTTTATTTGTTATTGTTTTTTTTAACATGAACTGAGACTTTAAGTAAAGAAAATCCATTAAAATCCTACTTTGGGGAATTAGGAATTAGAGGGAGGGTAACTCAGAGATGTTAAACACCAGGTTGGCAGGTGAAGCCAACCTAAATACCAGGTTCCAAACCAATGGTCGTGGCTCAATCTCTGAATTTCTTACGTGGATTTGTTTTGTTTTGTTTTTAATTTAGAGCCTAAATGAATTGTGCTCCACCAAAGAGCTTCATTCTTCTTCCATTTACCTCTCAAGTACATGTTCATGTTTCAGAAGTCATCTTTTTTTATGATTATAAATTAAAGGGTGGAGACACTCAGAAAGAATGAGCTGTCCGTTCGGAGCACCGAGGGTGGGAAAGAGCGTTCCTTGACCACTGTAACATCAGTGGGGTTTACATTTTCCTGGCGTTGTGCCGGTGGTCTTTGCTTCTGCTGCATGGCTGCCCTTCTCCGAAGAGGCTGCCTTTCTCTGACAGTGGGAAGGTGTTTCCCTGCTTGCTAACATGGCTGAGGATGAAGAGCATAAAGGTGTTCAGGCTCACCTGGTGTGATATCTGAAGGAGTCAGCTGCCCACATTCTGAAGGCCGAAGTGGCCCCAGTGGGAATAGCAGCTGGTATTCATGAGCTCCCATCAACCCCGGCTACAAAAATAGAAAGTACCAACACGTAAATGATCTTTGCATTTGGATGAAGGGCACCGTTTTCACTTCTCTTCAAGGCTGATTAATTAGACAATTTTCATCTAGCAAATTTTCATCTAGCAATCACTTGTCAATTATAAGCAGCAGGCAGCAGATGATACCGTGAATCTCTGCTCAATATTCATTTTTAGAAAGGAGCATTCAAAATAGAATTGGTTTAGGGGACAATGTAATTAAATAAGCAGCCGAGAGAAAATACTTCAGCTCTTCTTATTGTCCCACTCTACCCTTTTCTATTTGGCCAAGGGAAGTCTTTTCTTAGGGGTTCATTGTTACCAGCAATTTCTAAGTGGATTCTAATGTTGCCTTTTGATGTGACACGACTGTAACTGCAGCTACATGATATGCAGAAATGCCCTTAGCGTGTGCCAAATTTATTCAGTTTTAAATTTTTCTTGTAATGTTATCTATGTTTCAGAAAAATAGAAACCTAAACAAAGAATTAAGAGAAATTCTACCCAAGGAAGAAATCCTCTTTATTTGAATAAAATGTCTCTGGTGCATTTATCAGGGCCATGGACCAGTAACACTTTTATGCCAATCAAACTTCAAAAAACTATCACCAACATAACATCAGCAACAGGCCAACCAACCAACAAATAAAAACATGTCAGTCTTACAATCTGTAAAATTCTTGCAGATTAAATCAGTTCAGTCTTTTAATAAGCTGATTCAAATTTATTATTTATCTGTATGAATAAAATAAAATGAAGCATAACAAAAAATTATATTTCTTCTCTACTCTATACTGACCCTGAAAAAATGGCATATTTTGAAGAAAGACTTGAACTTAATGAAGTCTTTATGACCTAGAAGCATATGACCTGTAATGTTTTAGGGATGCAAAACATTTTATGAATATGAGTTACCATGATTACCTAAGACTCTCCTTTTAATGTAGTTGGAATGCAGCATCAGTAGCTGCCTGTAGCTGAAGAATATTGGCAAACAATTTGTCATGCCTTCTACTCCCTGGAATGTTCCATTCCTTTCATGACACATCTACCATTTTGACCCAGATACTCTGTACAGATACAGAGAAAAATAAAGAACTCTGGCAAATGGTTAATGCTGTTTGAAGTCATTTGAGTTAACAATCTGCTCTAAATACTCTTCAAAATTAATGAAGTCTTTTCTTGGCTTTAAAAAGAGGCAGTATCAGTATGGTATATTGATGAACAGCACAGCTTTTGGAGCCAGAAAACCTTGGGTTCAAGTCTGCTGTCAATACATATAGATGATATTAACCACTTTATCTCAATTTATTAAATGTCAGTTTCCCAATCTGCATAAATGTAAATTGTAGATATTTCATAGGGTTTGGCGTAACACGGTGCCTGGCACACAACTGTCATGTAAGAATAATTAACTGAGTTATTTCTGGCTATCTATCTATCTGTTTATCCATCATCTTTCTATTAAACACTTAGGCACGGACGAGTATTTGCTTAGTTTATAGTCAATATAAGGAAGTTATATAAGGGCTTCAGCGCCTTTCTCCTTGCTATTCTCAACCTGTAATACTCTTCTCCAGGTTTTTCACATGGCTTAAGAACTTCTTATTTGCAAGCAGCAGAAACTAGCTCTGGCTAATATAAACAAAAACAAATGTATTAAAAGACAGTGCTGGAGGATAAATTTGGTGGAGTGCATATTGGTACAACCACTATGGAAAACTAATTGGCAATGTCTACTAAAATTAAATACTGTATTCGCAGAGTCTGTGATGTAGCAGTTCTACTCCTAGTTCTATCCCATGTAGAAAAATGCTGAGTAGATCCTTAGCTAACCGACATCCATGCTGGATACATGTAGTATTATTTCTTCTATTTTTTTGCCAGTTGCTTAAGAGCTATTTGCTTGAGTTCCAGTTAACGGAGGATCACTGTGCATATGTGCACCAATAGCCGTGGGTAAAGGTGTTCATAGCAGTATTATGTGTAACCGCCCCAAACTGGAAACAAATATTCAGCAGCAGCAAAATGGATAAACTCTCACATGTTCACAGAATAGAATACTGCAAGATAGTGAAAGGAAAGCAATTATAGCCAGACACAATGGCATGATGAATCTCAAAAACATAATATTAAGGAAAGAATGCAGAACCAGAAGGATATATTTGATATAAATTCCTTTATATAAAATTTAAGATTAGGGTGGTTGGGACCTATGATATTAGAAGTCAGAATAGTGGCTGCCTTAGAGCCATGACTGAATTTCCACCTGGCCGTGGCCCTGAGTGGCCTCCAGTTTGCTAAGCAGAAGACCACCTGTCCCGAAGCAGGTGCAGAAAACTTGTATCCTCCTTGACCTGAGAGGTCTGGGAAGCCCCAGACTGCCTTGATTAGAGTTATGAGAGGAAAGTCGACCCACTAAGAGACAAGGGACGGAGGGGACTCCATGTCCTAAAACATATCTGCTTTTTGATTTTTACCTTTAGTGATATAATTTCAGATAAAAATGTCATTGGCATGCCTTATCTCAACTAAAACAAATAAATATCACTGTAAAGTTTCTTTTTGTGGCAAGGACTGAACATTTGTGTGGTACTATATATTCTGGGTTACAGGTCATGCTTATATGCTTTATTTCCTATGGCAAACTGCCTCAAGAATTAAATACAATGTCAAAAATGTCTGACCAGAGTGGCCCTTCATAAGACAGCTGAGTGGGTAGGGCAGGGAAGAAAAAAGGTACTAGTGTCTTGACTATCTTTTGAGGAATCAAAAAAAAATGTCAAATCCAGATCTTTTGACACTAAATTGTGTTCTCTTCCATCTGAATGCAGTCTGGATAATGGCTCACATGTAATAATGAATATCACCTGATTTAACAACTGAACTGTAAATGAGCACCCAGTGCTGTGCCATGACCCCCATACCAGATGCTGCTTTGGGCACGTCCGAGTCGGAGTTACCTCTGGTCTTGTTCTAAAGTCCAGCCCAGAGAGGGCCCTCCTGTCATCAGGAGGAGTTCATCTACTGATGAGTCAATAACTGCTTTCATAAAACACCATTCCTGTTTCTGAGAATTATAACCATAATCACATTTAAACACCTAAAACTGTATCGATAATATGGTGTGGAGTCTGCAATGGGAACCGTATCTTTAGGATATTGTTTATTTGTTTATTTTTGCCCTGTTAAACTGGTGAGTAACATGGAGATGACTGCTTTTGGCTCATGTCACTGCAGCATAGAACATGTGATCCAAGAAGCCCAAAGCCCAGTGATGGGGGAGATGCAGTATCAGGTGCCTCACTGTACCCCCACCCTCCAAACTCATCATTGGTTACTCCTCTTTGCTCTATTTCCTATCAGAACCTCATCTTAAGAGTTATTTTCCCTCAGTCATTTTCCCTCTTATTGTGAATTAAAACCAGCATATCATGTCTCCCAAGAAATGTTAAGCTTTTTGCTAATTTTTGAAAATCTTTTTGTAGATCAAAAAATAATTTTAGTTATAGTTGACATACAGCATTATATTAGTTTCAGCTGTACAACTTAGTGATTAGACATTTATAGAACTTAAGAAGTGATCACCCTGATAAGTCTATTGATTGTAGACTGAATGTCTTTACCCTAGAAGAAAATTTCAGGTGCAGGTAATCAGTGGGTGGGGCATCCTTAACCTTTGCACTTGAAATTGCATCAGCTCTTTGCTGTCTGGGAGAGTTATGGCCATGGGTATGGCTCCACTTGTGAGCTGCCAACTGACCTTATTTAAATTTTAGTAGCACAAGAAACATTTTGAATGACTAGTTAAGGACTACATTATTGGGAAATTTTAGGACTGCACATACTTCTTAGAAATGTTAGAACAATCTGAGCTATCTTTTACCTTCAAGGAGAGAAAATTAAGATATCTTTCACTTAGATGAAGGTGTGGAATAAAAGCACAACTTTCTCTAAAAGTTAAGGTGAGATTCCTCATCCCTAATCAATATGCAAGTTTTTGTATCTTTGGTTGACACCTTTTTTTTTTCTATTCTCCACCCAAACCCTAGAGTCTCCCCCCACCCCCGCCTCCCTTCTTCTTTTATTTGGGAACACAAAGACATAATAATTCAATATCAAGAGACACACACACACGTTGGAGTGAGGGCATTCACAAAGCACAGGCAGAGAGCCAAGTAATAATAATAAAAATAAAGGTTTTAATATTGTTCAACAGTCATCTGTGATGAGGGTGATAGAGTGATTCTTTTAAATCTAATTGTTCTTCATATCCCCAAATGTCACCACCTTATTTCAGCTCCTAGGATCCTGCCTGATCTCTGGGCCTCAGCCTTATACTCTTCTATGACATTCTTCACTACGACACAGCAGTAATTCTTATAGAGCCTATAGCCAGTCCACATGCTCCTGGCCACATGCACCTGGCTCTTTCATATCGTCATGATAATCAGGGTCCTTCGTGGCTTGACCCTGCTCATCTCTCCAGCCTCCTAGGCACCCTATGACCTTTCAGACAATATGCAATTATTCTAATACATTTGCTCTCTGGTCTTGTTATGTATATATATTAACCCACTACCTGGAAAACTCCACCCCTTTTCTTTGCCTGTCCCTCTCTTACTTGTCTTTTAAGAATTATCTTAGAAATGCACCCCTGTGTTCATTTACCTATCTATTCATGCAGTAAATATTTGTTAAGTGCCATGTACTGTGCTAGAGTTTGGGGACACCATGACGGATGAGAATAGAGAAAGCCCTGATTCTCGGGGAGCTTAGAGTCATGGGGAGTGGAGACAAATAATATGTGTTTTCTAATTTAAAACCACACTAATATAGGTACAAAAATGCCCAACTCAGTGACAACATGCTAAGGGCTACAAAGGAGAACTGTGCGCGGAGAAGGTGGCTGTGAGCCAGCGGAAGTGACCGCTGAGCTGCACCCTGAAGGGAGCATTGGAATAAGGGAGAAAGGGAAGTGAGGGGGTTGAGTGGGGGTGCCGGGCGGTGGGAGAGGTTTTCGGGAAGACGGGAGAGCAGAAGCAAAGGTTCTGTGGCAGAAGAGAATCTGACGTTCCAGACACCAGAAGGAGGACGTGGTGCCATCGAATCCCGGGAGGGCTCCGTAGGCCAATGTGACATTTTAGTTTGCATCTCAGAGCAGTAGGAAACCTCTGAAATGTTTGGCGGAAGGAAGAAAGGAGGAGCACAATTCAATTTACTTTTTCAAAGACATCTCAGGTTCTCAGGGCGGGTGTGGAGAGCAGATATGAAGAGAACAAGCATGGGGAGTCTTCTGGAAGTCCAAGGAAGCGATGTTCATGAGTGAGAGTAGACAGAAGGGAGGTTACCACCCCCGTGACCATTTCCTGGTGTCCTTAACCCTCATGCCCTCTCCATCCTCAAGTCTGAATTAGAGCTGCTTTCCTTGTGCTTCTGTGGGATCCTGTGATTTTTTTTTTCTTTTCATTTAATCTACACAACAACTGTGTTGTGGGGGGGACATTATCATTATCCTCATAAGGATTGCACAGGTGAAGCAACTTGGCCACGTTCCCACCGCTAGTAGACGGTGGAGCCAGGGTCTCTGAGAAGGCCAGGCCGAGGTGTGAGAGGGAACCAAGGAGTGAATAGACAGAGGGTGTGCGTGGGAGAGAGCAGAAAACCCTGACTGCGGCCAAACGTTAAGTGTTTGATTGAGATGGGAAGGCAGGTTACCGCCAAAATGGAGTACAAGGTGTCCACTGACACATTTAAAGTCAGCGCTCCAAAGTGCTGAGTGCTCTTTGTACCTTTGGGTGCCCGGGCATACCCTGATGCACACAAGCTCCCCCTCCTTAACTCGTACCTGCACCCTTCCCATGCCCTTCCCCCTCTTGGAGTCCTACTAAGAGTCTGTGCTCCTCATCTCCACCTCCTCACTCTCTGCAAACCTGCGAGGAATCATTCCCAGCTCAACCCACTTCCAAGCATTGGAGAAGTTCTGATGATTTTAATCACAACTCTTGTCTTAAGTGTCTGCCTGTAGCCCAAGCTTGTCCCACCTGGGGCCTGAGGGCCCCGTGTGGCCCAGGACAGCTTTAAGGCAGCCCAACACAAACTTGTAAACTTTCTTAAAACATTATGAGATTTTTTTGTGACTTAAAAAAAAAAAACAACTCATCAGCTATCATTAGTGTTAGTGTATTTTATGTGTGGCCCAAGACAATGCTTCTTCCAGTGTGGCCCTGGGAAGCCAAAAGGTTGAACTGCCCTGCAGCTAGGCCTTCTGCTACATCGCTAGTCCAGGTTTGCAGGCATTCGCCTGCCTCTCCTGGCTTACAGTTACCCCTCCTCCCAAAGGCATGTCCCCATCTGCTGGTCAAGTAACTCACCCGAATGCTGTCAGAAAAGCGTCGCGTGCTTCCTGTGTACGTCTCCTGCACCATCTCTCACCACCTTTGTCTCACTTTGTGAGATCTAACAGCACCAAATTCGCTTCACATACGAAGTCAACATTTCTGTTTATTAGGCTGACCAGACGTCTCGTCTCAAATGGGACAGAAAACAACGGCACTGTCACGTTTTAAATGGTACATACGGTCAGCCTGGTCTCACTGGGCTAAATTCAAGGTGTCAGTAGGTTGACCATATGTACTGTTTGAAAGGAGACAGTACGTTGTTTTCTGTCCCTTTTAAAACAGGATGTCTAGTCAGCCTGTTTTTATTCCATAGTTCTTGCACTTATGATATTTCCTCTTCTTGAAACCCATAAACGTCTTTTCATATCCTAGGGCCTAAGCCCTCCCTCTCCTCTGGGGACTGTACTACTTCTTTGTCTACTAACTTTTATGCTGTCCTGCTATACCCAGCTTCTGCACCACCTCCTCCCGGAAGCCCACCCGGCCATAGGAACTCCTCTCCTGGCCGGGCTGGCTGACCCCCCTCTGCTCCCAGTGCACCTTCTACATACCTGTATCTTCAATACGCCCCACTTCTTTTGAATGCTATTAGTTTACTTCTTTCCTCCACTAGGTTTGGGGAACTCCTTGAGGGTTAGATGACACCTTAGTCACCTGAGTTTCTCCAGTGCCTGCTCCGTACTGATCTACAGAATGCCACCCATTCCAAGATCCTGGAAGTTAGGACTTCAGTGTTTGAATTTTGCAAGAACCCATTCAGCCCATAACATGCCCTTTATTCATCAATATCTTTCCCTGGGTTTGCTGCGAGTCTCCAAGCGGGCCCCATCTGCACAGATACAGGTTATAGCATCACTGCTCACTGCTCCCTCCTCCCTCCCTCCCTCCCTCCTGTTGAGATCTCCACTGTGATCACTTTAGATTTGGACTTTTTCAAGCCCATAGTTCTGGGATCATTTTGGGTATGAAGTTGACCTCCAGGGATTTGTGGGAACTGTGGAGAATGATTTCTTCTCCTATGTGCTGTTTTCTCATGTTTAAATAGGCAACTTCCCATTTCCATTTTTCTTCCTGTATTTTATGAACCTCTAGAGAATTTAGGTTTCCTGTCCTACAAGTAAATGGGCCATCGTGTGGTGTAACTATCATGTCTTGGTGTTGATGGTCAAAGATGTGTATTTTTTGTGTATTGTTGATTGAGCATTTCCAGATACATTGCCTTATTGGATCTTCTAAGAATAAGCAAATTATATTGTATACTTTTTATGCTAAAGAAATGAAACCCCAAAGAGGTCATATATCAAGTAAGCATCAAAGCCATTCTCAAATTCAAGTTTTTAGAATAGGAGGCCAGGACTTTTTGCACTATATCATTATTATCTTATTTACAAGGCCCTCAGAGCCAGACAGATATTTACTTTAAAAGCATTTACTTTTATGAGCCTACATCCCAACTAAAGAGACAACTGACAGCCTTGTAAGAAAAAGGTACTCTAGGACTATTTCAGGCCCAATTAAAAGTAAAAGAAGAAGAGGTACCGAGATTAAGTACTACTCTTCCTCCCTCTCAAAAGAGAATTACAGAACCGCAGGAGGAATTGCTTCACGTTCAGATGGAAGCTGCCAAGAAGGTGGGTGAAGTGGAAGATAGAATGAAGGATGAAGCGTGTCCATCGTGACGTAGTGGGGGTGCAAAATGGAACGGGGAGGGTGGAAGTGAGGGCGGAGGAGCCAGCAAGAGGCCTAGTGGAGATGGAACAGAAATTCCTCGTGGTCATGAAAGAAAATAAAGAGCTCGCAGCACAAATCCAGTCTTTTGGAAGATCTGTGAGTTCCTACAGAACAGTGGAGATCGTGCCAACGAGGAGCTTGAACTGAAAGGGAAATACGACAGCCGTCTGAAGGGGCTGGCACAGCTGAAAGAGCGGGGCCTCCTAAGCAGAGAGAGAGATGCTCTGCTTTCTAAAGCTGCCTTTTCAGTGAGTTCCACTGAGGACAGCAGCTTGCCTCCCCTTGAGAAACTAAACCAACAGCTTCTACCCAAAGATGAGCAACTGCTTCATGTGTCTTCACAACCGGGAGATTCTTACAACCGAGCTCGGTCCTTTTCCAAGGCTATGGCCAGTCTACGGCATGGGACAGGCCACCTGTTGAATGAACTGGAGAAATTCCACAAGTCAGAGGAAGGGAAGCAGAGGTCTGCAGCCCAGTCTGCAAGCAGCCCAGCTGAAGTGCAGAGTTTAAAAAATATCTATGCCCTCACTCCAGAAGGACAGAGAGTGACTCCTGAAGGAATAGAAGATTCTGCACCAGCCATTCTTACACTAATAGACGGAGCAGGAGGTCGCTGAGTTACGTGCACTTCAGGAGCATCAGGAGAAGACGAACATTTCAGATTATGCAAGAAGCACTCGGGCAGGAAAATCTCTCCTGGCAGCAGGAGGTGCATCGCCTCAGGACAGGGCACCTAGGACATTCCTGAGGGGAATGAAGGAGCAGTCCCTCACGGCTATCACCTGCAGAATCCTATGAGGGAGCTGACATCTTCCTCCCCCCAGACTGAGACCCTCAAAAGACGGCGTCAGAAACACCAGCTTCCTTAGATGGATCGCAAAGCTTAGTTGATGAGACAGAACTTCTTAGGACTCAGCTCAGTGACAGCTTGAAGGAAATTCACCCAAAGGGAGTAAGAATTCGGCACCCGAACAGCACGCGGTCTCAGCTCTGTGAGGGGAGCGTTAGCTTTCAGTTCCGCTCTGCCGTACCAGTCGGAGTCTGCGTGCGAACCAGCGGCACCGCGGTGCCCTTTGCATCGCTGGGGGTTGGTCCTGGAGAAGCGGTCCAGAGCTGCACCCGGGGCCTGCTGCATACACAGAAGATGCTCCAGGAGCTCCCCAGGACGAGAATGGAGCTTACGGGAAGCCTGATCCTGGAGAACGGAGGCGGCCACAGCTAAGCTTTTCGGAAGCCCTGCTGTGGCCCTGCAATGCTAAACAGGAGGTGAACGGGGTCGAGGAAGCTGCTGGAAGAACAAGGCCAGAGAGTGGCAGCTGAGACCTCCCTGTCCGTGGTCGAGGGGCACATCAGCTGGCACGAGCAGTGACAGGGACTCTGCGCGGACTCCTGTCCTTGTCTCCCCTGTCAATAGACTTCACAGGCCACAGTTGTCAAAGGTCATGGAGAGGTGCTGTCACTCCCGGCCCCGAGTGCCCCTGCTAGCAGCCATCTATCTACTTTCCAACAGTTCATGCCCTACTCATTGTGTTGCACAGGCCATCTGTCCACTTAGTTCTCACCTTTTGGGCCACTCCTCTCAGAACGGTGAGTTCTCTCACCTCTGACCTCAAAACCATCGATTCCAGTGGCCAGCCTTCCCACCTGTGGTTCCTCTCTCCAACTCTCCATGGAAGGTGCCTGCAGAACAGACGTGGGTGTCAGCTCGGGTTAGAGCTGCCAGGCCCCGCGGGTCTGCTTGCTCCTGCCGCCCGGCCCCTGAGCACTCGTGCGTAGTCTCAGGAGGCTCCACTGTTGGTTGTTGAGCTCGGATTTGTCCCGATTTTGCAGGGCCCTGGTCGCTTGTGGTCCTGCCAATGGTGCTGGGGAATGTTCTTCGCCATATGGTGGTTCCGATAAACCTAATACTCTGAAAAAAAAAGTATTTACTTGTATGAGCCTATGCTTCTTTTATTAACTGATAATTAATTACTCTTTAATTACTATTTAAAAATATTTAAGATATTTGCTTATTTTAGAGACTTCAATTGTATGATTTATAAGTAAAATTAAAATTTATAATTGTGATTTTTTATTAGTTTCAGGTATAATCATAATTTATAATGGAAAATTTTGTATATATTTTAAATTAAAGAATAAATATACCCATCTAAACTTAACATAATAAACTTCTAAATAATCTATTGGTATCTTTTATACTGATTATAATTTTTATTGAAACACTTTTCTAAGTCCTTACCTTATTTATTAATGTTTTCATATAAAAAATTTGAAAACTTAACACAGAGCTAAGTGATAATACTCAGAGGATAATTTTTTTCATTGACAGTAGAAAGGAAATCTATTTATTAACTTATGATAGAGACCCACAGATACCTGGTATTTCATGCTGAAGAGGGCACCAAGAAAGAACAACAATAAAATATTTGTCATTACCATGAAATCTAATATTAGTGCTTATTATATAAGTATTTTTGGCTGAGCCACATTTTAATTTCTATCCTCTTGATGAGCCTGTGATGTAGGTATCATTCGTTTTTACATTTGGGGAAACTGAGGTGTAGCAGCTTACTTGAGATCTGAAACCCAGCACGTTATGGGGCTGGAATTCGATCCCATGCCTCTGAGTCCATGCTCATTGTTTCACTGTGACACAAGCTTTTGAAGAAATTACAGGACAGAGACACAGTCAGCAATTAGTCATGGAAACCACGGACACGTTGGTTACAGACAATTTAAGCCATTGAAGCCCATAAAAAGGGCTTTGGTTGGTCATTTGACACTGAGTTATTTAACCTCTGTGGCCCTAAGTTTTTCATCTATAAATATGAGGTTAATTGTGGTTTCTTCCTCATATATTTGCTGTAAAGAAAAAAAAGTTGGGGTGTGTGTACACACACGTATACATAACAATCCTTTTGAAAAGCAATAATTGGGTAGTAAGTAATAAGAGCTGTAAAATTTTCTTATAGTTGGGACAGGAATCCTACTCCTGGAAATATATTCTAAAGCAATGATTCAACGGACAAAAAAAAAAAAAAGCATATTTGCACAGGTATTAATTGCAGGGAAAAGGAGTTTGGTCGTTCCCCAAGCTGTGAAACATAGTGATTTAGCATTTCCACCCCTACGTGTGTAACCAAAGGAAATGAGAACCTGTATCCCCCACAAAAACTTGCACATGAGTGTTCGTAGCTGCCTTACTCTTAGTAGCCCCAAAGTGGAAACATCTCCAATTGATGAATAGATTTTAAAAGGTGAAATAGCCATTCAATGGAATGTTTCTGGCAATGAAGAAGGATGAAGTAATGATACATGCTACAACATGAATGAACTTTAAAAATATGCCAAACGAAAGTCCTAAGAGGCCTCATGTTGTATGGTTCCATTTACATAAAATATCCAGAATAGGCAGAAGTACAGAGATGGGAAGTATCTGGTGGTTGTCTAGAGTCAGGGAGGGGACAGGAGGGGTGGTGAATGACTGCCGATAGATAAAGCAGGCTTCCCTGGGCCACTTTAAGAAGAAGAATTGACACTAATGATAGCTGATGAGCTAAAAAAGCAAAGCAAAACACACACAAAAAAACAAAAACAAAAAGAAACTACAACAAAACAAAAAGTTCACCAAAAAAATCTCATAATGTTTTAAGAATTTGTGTTGGGCCGCGTTCAAAGCCGTCCTGGGCCACATGTGGCCCGTGGGCTGGGGGTTGGGCAAGCTCGAGGTAAGGGTTTCTTTAGGCAGAGGACAAAAATATTCTAAAATTACCTCATGGTGGATAGCGGCACAACTCTGGGAGTATACTAAGGAGCCCTGGATTGTGTGCACTTTAAGTAGGTGGATTGTACGGTATGTAAATGATATCAATAAAACTGTTTTTAAAATTTCAAAAAAAACCTAGAGGGCACAAATGGAAATAATAAAAATATTGATTAAGATATCAAATACCTTATACTCTATCTTACTGATGGAACATTACGTAGTCACTAAATATTATAAATCCAAATGCTATACAAAGGCTGTCCGGAAAGTATCCAGCCATCTTGTATGAAAAATAGAGGCGTTTATGGCTGGATTTTCCCCAGACAGCCCTTGTATAAGAACACAGAAAATGTGTCACGTGATGTTAAGTGAAAGATGCGTGAGAGGGGGTGCTTAGTGGTGGTGTAGCTAAATATACATGAATTTGGTTGAAGGTTGGCAGGAAACGCAGAGACGAGAGAGTGTGGTGACGGGAATGTGCCTGTTTCTTTCCCCAGTTCCTTTAATGTCCATGCGTGTTTCGGAAGCACATGTTTTAATGTTCTTTGTCGTGGTAGCCTTGCGGTAGGTGCAGGTGGTACTGAGGACACAGGGAAGGAAGGAAAAAGCACAAGGGACACTTTAAAAATTAGCATGTAAAACATCCAAGAAATGGAAATTTAAATGCAAATATTCAGCAGAGCATTTAAGGGAAATGGGTATGGAGGGAGTTGCTGAAGACTGCCTCACGGGTCAGGCTCTACCAGGATTCAGCCCAGAAAATGAAAAAAGGGGAATGCCCGTGAGTGTGCCCTTTCCTGGGCCCGGCCCTCCGCTCCCGAGTTGTGCGGTTTTCGTACACCGGAGCTGGTGTAGGTCTGTGATAATGACCCAGAGGAAGTGCGAGCGCTTAGCCGTCCGCGCAGTTTACTTAAGTTCACCAGAATTGTACTGGAGTGTGGAAAAAGGGAGGAAGTCTGGTCAAGCCTGAGTGAGTCAACATTTAATGGCCCTCCACCCAGTTCCCCTCCCTTCCCAAGGCCACCTCACCTCCCTGGCTGTGTGCTTGACCCTAGGGAGGAAGGATCTAGGGCTGGGATGGGTGGGGCCGACCGAAAACCCTGTTAGTTGGCCTCAACCAACAGGTTGGGGGCCCAGAGCTGACGGGGCCCAGAGCATTGGCGATGATCTGAAGCCCATTCTTGTCCAGGAACCTTTTCTTTCCTTGGTTCCCACTGAAAGTTTGAACTCTGCCAGCTCCTTTAACACCCTGGGCCCCAGAAGCTTCTGTGAGGGGCAGCTAAAGTGCTGTGTTAGCAGTTCTGGAAAGGCACTCTGCAGAGGAACACGCAGTTATTTTTACTCCAGATAAGTAACGAGCGATGGGCTGGGGGTGGACAGAGGGAGGGAATGGACGTCTGCGTCTGTGATATTTCCAAACGGAATGCACTGTGGGGTGGAGGGGGCGGCAGTTGGTGGACATGGCTCGTGTTTTCTGTGGAGTATAGAGGACACATTCTTCCCTTCAGAACGATCGGGAACGTTCGGGCTGCCCAGTGGTGCACCCTTAGACAGACACCACGTGGATGGATCCCACTGGTCTGTCAGATGATCCTGGTGTCTGTCCTTCCCCATCCAAATCCTAGATTATTTCTGTCCTTTTGCACCAGGAGGTGCCCTCATATTTCAGGCACCAGGATAAACACTCAGGGTTGTAATTACAGTTCAAGGCCTTAAGTGTGTCTTTGGTCTCCTTTTAGGAATTCCAGTCTCAGAAAAGTAAACACCAGGTACCTTTTATGTGGCAATCTCTGAGCAGTTCTATAGTTTCTCAGGACTGCTCGAAAGTTATTCCATGAAAAGATAAGGGGACAACGTGGGGCAATATTGCCCTCATTTTGCGGAGAGCAGGGAAGGATGGCTGACTGGCCTTCTAATTCTCTGTTATGGCATGCTGTCCGCCCTCCGCGCCCCCGCCCGCACATTTGGCAAATGGTGAGTTAGATGTGGAACAACAGTCAGCACCAGGCACCCAGCCACTGAGCCACCCAGACAGCAGTGACAAACCCCTGTGGGAAAAGCCTGAAATGAGGAGAGGGCATAGGAGAAGGGAAACCCTATTTAGTAAAAAGTATATGTCCCTCACTATTCTGTGTTTTGCCTTTGAACCCATTTCTTTTTTCAGACAGGCCCTTATATGTATGGCTCAGAATCATCACATATTTTTCCCCTTAAAAAATAATTTCTAGGTGAGAAATTTATAGTTTGCAACTGCTGGGTTGTTTTAGTCTTAAGAACACTCAGTGCAAACGTACCTAGGGAATCTTTAGTCTAAAGAAAATCAGGCTGCACACAACCTAAGAAAGCTAGTTCCATGTTGCCATAGCAACCAGACCAGCCTCAGAGTGAAGGGCAGAGTTCCTCAGATTCATCTACTGCGTCTGCAGATTGACTTCCTCGAAACAGTCATGTGTCCTGATCACCAACACGGAACCTGTTATTTTCATTAAAAAAATTTTTTTTTTGCTGTCTCAAGTGGATCTATTTTGGTCTTTCCCCTGGTGCCATTCCATGTCTTTTTATCTCGCAAAAGTAGGATGGGGTAACTGGATCCTTCCGAGCTGTTACTAATGCATGCACTAATATGCTAGTGACCCGAGCCAGTGGGGTTTGATAGTAATTACACTTTGATGGCTGGAACAATGACCTGTGAAATAAGTTGCTGGTCTCAGTTGAACTCCTAATGGACAGAAATCCTCATCCCTCAGAATCCAGCTATAACTCCTGTTTTCAGACGACGCGAGGAAGTCAGAGGTTGGAATGGCTTCTCCTGAGGGCCTCTTCTGCAAGGGTTATGCTTTGCCTTTCTAGGCCACAGATATCTTGACAATTAGTCTCAAAATACCCTGTGCGATGTGTGTAAATAACACAAACCACATTTGCAGTCGGGGCCACCCCGGTGGAAAGTACAAGTAATTTGCCCAGGGTAAGATAATTAGTAACAGCAGGGGTAGAGATGCCAGAGGGTCATTCTCCATTCCTTTGGTAAGACCACTGAAAAATCTTTCTTTCACTCAAGAAACATGACCAATTAATGGACAGCAGGAGGTGGGGATGGGTCAATACGAGCAGATTCATTTCTAAAGGTCATTTTCATTTTATGGGGTTATCGGTACCCGTGGTTAATTTTTTCATTTCAATAACAAGCCTCTTGCTGTCTCCTCTAACAAGACTGAAAGAGTGAAAAGTGTGTGTAGTCAAATGAGAGCTGGGGGTTGGAGAGAGCTAGCTCGGGTGAGGTGTTTGGAAATGAGTGACTGCCTAAAGAAGGATTCAGCTGACGAAAGGAAAGAGTTCTCCAATAGAAAGTACCTATAGGAACGTCCTAGTCCGTTCAGGCTGCTATAACAAGGTACCCCAGACTGGGGGGCTTATAGACAACAGACATGTATTTCTCACAGTTCTAGAGGTTGGAAGTCTGAGCTCCGGGTGCCAACATAGTGCAGCGAGGACCCCTTTTGGCGTCACGACTTTTCATTGTATTCTCACATGGGAAAGGGGGCAAGACTGCTCTCTGGGACCACTTTTATAAGGACGTCAGTGCCATTTGTGAGGGCTCTGCCATCAGGACCTAATCATCTCCCAGAGGGCCCATCTCCTAACACCATCACCTCGGGGATTAGGATTCCAGCCTACAGACTTTGCAGGCATGCAAACATTCAGACCCCAGTGTGCATCAGACGTGTGTTGGATTGTGAAGGATACAAAGATAACAAAGACAGGAGTCCTGTCTTTGGTTGCTTACATTCACAGCAGAGAGTGACAAGTACTCTAATAATAGTACATGGATCCTGTGGTAGGAAGACAATTATTCTGACTCTAGTCAGAAGTGGAGAAGAATAGCAAAATGTTTCTTAGGGAATGTGGCTGGGCTTTATAGCACAGGTAAGAAAGCATAGACACATATTGAGGAAATGGTATTTTAGGAACTAGGAACAACAAAAACAAAAACATAGACTGGAGTTTGTTCAAGAGAAACACACTGACCAGATGTGGTTTGAGGTTTAGATTAAACTGTGGGACAGAATAGGGCCTGACGCTGAGAATGTGGAAAAGAGCCACATTTCTCAGGGTTCTGAAAAGCAGAGAGAACTTTAGATGTTATCCCACACAGAATCAAAGATTTGAAAACCAGAAGTTTAACTGTGGTCAGTGTTTATATGCAGTGAGATATAGTAAAATTATTATTATAAAAAAAAAAGATCCATGTTGTCTGCTCTATGAGTATGTTCTAAGAAGATACCTTAACAGATTGGGCTGAAAAATAGTCTCCATTTATGTCAACATGAGTGTTATGAATTTCTTCAAAATGTCATAAATGGTTTTACAATATGTCCCTGCACAAGGTTAAAAGAGTTTGCACAGATGGAAAAATGCTGACTCAGGTATTGCAAGTGACAGCGATTAAGTTTAAGTGCTTGAGGCACTACTGTGCCTTCATGCAGCAGGGAAGCTACCCAAGGCCCTGAAATCTCTCTCTCAATCTCTCTCTCAATCTCTCTCTCTCTCTCTCTCTCTCTCTCTCTCTCTCTCTCTCTCTCTCTGTGAGCTTCCTTCCTCATAGGAGCAGCAATGGAAAACTTCTATGTCTAGCAGCCTAAATCTGGTCTGCTTTACAAGCTCTCTCATGGAGAACCCAAGAGGCAAAGTAAGAATAAATCCATTTCTTGTTGGACAATATGATTTGAGCCTGTTAGTTATTATTTCTTTTTGTCTTGAGCTTTTGGGTGAAATAATCAAATATATCTCATAGAAGTTGCTGATAAAATCCAATTTTTGAACTATTGGGTTGGCCCTAGTGGTGTGCCCTAGGCAATATGTTAAACTGAGAGATGTCGATAGGAGATCCCCTTATTTCAGTTTCTGCCTCCACTTCCATCCCGATTATGTCATCCCCAACTCCCTTAGTGTCCTGGTTCTTTAGCTCTTTGACTCACCTTTCACTGCCTATCAGAACTTGTTAGAAGGAAAGAAGGGCTTTTAGTCATTTACACCATAGGGGGGAAAACAACCTTTTTCCTCTACTCTCTTAGGTTCGGTACCTGAGGCAATGGAAATTAAACTGAAAAACAAAACAACAGATTAATAGGAGGAACGTTGATTGCTGTGAATAAGGAGGGCTTAATAGGACAGAAGTGAAGACCCAAAGAAGCAGTTATACTTGAAACTTATAAACCATTTTAATGAAGTGTGATAAACTCTGGAGAAGTGACGAGAGAAAGGAAATGCAATTTGGGCTTCTCAGGGCCTTAAATTGTGAGAAGGTGACTACAAGGAAGTTAATGGAAGGGAAGAGTTGTTTAGCAAGGTTTATTGTGCAGACTGAAGTTGGTGCCCCCTCTGTTGATAAGAGTCATCTCCAGTGATAGAGTCCTCCTCCTGGTCCAGAGAGGAGGTACCTTTAAAGACTGGTGTTGGGGAGTTCCCTGATGGTGTAGTGGCTTAAGGCTTCCGCATTGGCGCTGTCAGTGCTGCGGCCTGGGTTCAATTCCCAGTCAGGGAGCTACCCACATACCAAAAAGCAAAAAAATAAAAAAAAATAAAAAAAAATAAAGACTGGTGTTACCTTTGCGAAGGGAAATTTATGTCCTGGCTTTAGGCAGAATGGAGGAAGATAGGGAGTTTTTTCTGCATCTGCTGTTTCTCATTTGCCTTTGTTACCAAGCAAGGGTCCACTGCCCAATGCACATAGGAGCCAAAACTATGACATTGACCTCTAAGGAGCTATTTATTTATTGCTGAGTTGACTCACAGGCAGGGCTTAAATCTGTCTTCCTGATTTGGCATCTGCACAAGCTTTAAGGGTTAGGCAATGCCAGTTTTGATTGGAGGGTTTTGGAACTTGGCCAGTTATGGTATAGGGTCCAGGTACAAGAGAAGGCACAAAAGAACTCCAATCTGGCAGGGTCTGATCAGTCAGTTCTGTATTTGTCCATGTTTGATCTAGACACCAGATCATCCTTATTGAAGGACCTCGCGCTTCCTAACGGGCTTCAAGCCACACCTCTGTGACTTGAGTTCCATAGACTGAAGATTCTTGGTTTCAGGTACATCCTGAGAACGAGGGTGGCATGCACACAGTGCCATCTTTGTAAAAATAAGTCAAAGATTGCATTAATCACCAATTGGCTGTGAGGGAGCAGAACTGGTTTCAAGCTGGTCAACGCGATTTGTGTGCTATTTCCCCTTCACCTCAAAATAATCCTTATGCCAAAATGGCATATTTTGGGGTGGCAGGTTCTGATCCCCTCCAATGTATTGTTATGAAATTCAGCCACAATACTACCTCTTTCATACATATTAGTTATTTAAACTATGTTGCGGAAGAGTTTGCCTTTATTAGAGAAATTACAGGGTGTTGCCTGAACTACTACTCTCCTGAACCTGAAACCACACCCATCTGTCCCACCAGGTGGTTCAGATCCCAGAGCTACCTCTCACTGGTTATGTGGCTTTGAGCAAGTCGCCTGTAACAAAGGGCATCGTGGTAGAACCTGCCACATGGCACTCTCACCAGCATTAAATAACTTAACGTAAATTCACAAGAGCAATAATTTTTTTAAACCTGTTTTGTTCACTGTGTATCCAAGCACTCGACAAATTACACAAACGAATTTTATGAGTGAATAAATGAAAAGCAATGCACATAGTCAGCTGAGAAACACATCCTCCATTTGCTCATCTCGAGAAATGGGAGTTGCAGAAGGCAGTGTTATGTGTCAGGAGGAGAAGGGAGACTCCGGTGAGTACTGGTGTATCAAGGACACTTTCCAGGCAAACCTTAACAGAAGGGCCACGGTCACCTCCCGTTCTTCGCGGCAGCAGTGCATCTCTAGACCACACACAACCCAGTGACTAGGCTGAAACATAGCCACGGCTGGGACAAGTCAAAAACAAACAAAAATTCTTTCAATGGGGCTTTTCTCTCCAATTTATAGATAAATGTGGGCAGAACCAGGGTTTTTGCAGCTTTTAAGGAAATGAATCTATTTTCCTGGCAATTCCTGGGAATTTTGCCTGGGCAGCAAGTCCTGCCAAGGCAGATGTCTGCAGAGCGTGAACTCCCGGCTGAACAGGAAGCCTCCTCCCCGGGCTGTCAGCACAGCGGACGTTTTGCGGGCGTCCCAAGGGAGCGATCTACGCTTCTTGGGACTGAGTTTCTGTGAGGTCTGCACTTCCCTTCTGCTGACTTCAAGTGAGAGGAGTATCATTTGGCCCAAAGATTAAAACAACAAATAAACAAAACACGCCCTGAACATCACCAAGTATGTTGGCAACTGCTCCAACATTCAGTGTTTTGCCCCCACCCCTGTCCCCTCCAGGCCCACCTGTTTATGGAGACTCTAAAGAGACCACCCCTTTGTCTGTGGGGATAGGAAGAAGCCATTCCAAAGTCTGAAGTCAGAAGTCAATGAACCCTGGAGGATCTCATTGGACTAAATTTCATTTCAATCCAATAGACAGCCCTGAGTGTGCTCGATGCTCTCCTAGACCTGGTCAGAAACGCTAACAGCAGCGTGCACGCCGGAGAGAGTGACGTTGGGAGTGCTTTGCAGAGCACAGAAGGAAATCAAGTGCAGTAGGACCCTTCTGGGTTCAGTGACATTTCGCTCTGTAATTCTCAGATCTCCCTCCCTAGGCAGGGCAGTGAGCAGGCAAGCGTCCACAGTGACACGGGGGCTGTGGGGTTGAGTGGGATTGCTCCCACAGGATGTTCTTGCTTTCTTTTCTCCCCAGAGCTCTGGCTTCTGTGCTTATCCCGCTCCCTGTAAAAATACTCAAAGGAACTTATTTTGTAATCTGCTTTTACCCATCTACCTGGAGGGGGAAAATGACCCTGTGGGTGTAAGCAAAGTCAAGCTTTAATTATAGGGGTCAATGGAAGACAGCGTTTGGGGTGGGTAATTGAAACCTGTGGTAATCTGCCCAGAATTAAAACTGTCTCAATGCCAAAAACTTACTGTTGCGTGAAAGGCTATAAACTGGACCCAGATGTGACTTCTAATGCCCAAATTATGGTGCCCCACGGTGGACCGGGGACCGATGTTTCCTTGCTGTGACAGGAGGAAAGGTACCCTGAGAACCCTGGCTGGAAAACAGGATTCCAATGTGAGCTCATATTGCAAACAAAGAGGAGTATTTTGGGGGCCAACTCGGATCTACAACTAAACAGTAACTCTTTTCATTCATGGTTATGATTCGTGGATAGAAACAAAGGAAGGGGACTTCCTGGCGCAAAGAGGGCGAAGCCAGAGGCGTCACTGGGCCGCAGGCAGGCAGGCCTGTCGTGTGTGGTGATCTACCCTCAGGTCAAGAGCCGTCGTGGTTTTATGTGACACAATTGGAGTCAGCACCTTCTGAGTGGGGCATACGAATTTATGTAAATAAGAATGCAAATGATAAAAATATGTGTCTTGGGATTTTTAGGGGATGACCTGGCAACTTGGACTTCCTTGCCTTTGCAGCTGCTAACTATGGTGCTGGGAAAACTTCAGATGAACTTATTTCCCCCAACCCCCCCCCCCCCCCGCCGTGTTATAACTAGAGGAATTTCTTTGTAATTTATAGGAGGTGCTCTGGAGAGTGAATTAAGACAGGGTAATAGTGCAAGAGGGACTTCAAGATTTCAATAAACTCATGGTACATCCAAGCGGACTACTGAAATGGAATCATACAATGATGATGGAGACAAAAGCAGGGATTTAGAGGGGTGAGTAGCATTAGATGATGACATTCATTCAACTACCAGTCTCTCCAATAAAATTGTCATTGGTGTTATTGGCAAGACAAGAGACTGGGCTGAAAGAAGCATGACTTGCACTCAGCAAAGCGTTGTGCAGATCGTGCCAATGCAGAATGACTCAGGAAAGTGCCATGGCCTTGGCAAAATGCACAGAATACACGAGCAGATGGAGTCGTTTTGGATTAGGAGCTGCCCGTGGCCATGGCTATGCCGACCTGCCTTTCTCAAAAGAATTTAGGTGCCAAGTAAACTTGTCCTCAATCAAAAGCATTGTAACTTTAACACATTATTTGATTTCACCAGAAATAAATGAAGAGATGAACTGCCTTGAAGGCTAGCAGTGTTATTACATGGAAGGGTGGCTAGGAAAGTAAACAAGGCTTCCTTGGCCTCCTGTGCTGGGTGAGTGAAGGGGAACTGGAGGCGCGGGGTGGAAGTCACTGGATAAACAACAGATAAAAAGGGACTGGTGAACTCAGACGCAATGAAACATAGAGCTGCTTTATTTCAAAGTTGGGAGGCATCTGTGGGAAAGAAAGAAATGGAGATGTCCCTTTTTACAGATTAACCTCTCGCTTCTTTTGGCACTGGAGAATTTTTCTTATCAAAGGGAAGTTTAGCTTAGCCAACAGGGACCATTGTAAGGATAGTCTTCTAAGTGGCGGCCATTGAGAATGACCGAATGTCACATCGTTATGTCATGCTTGGGTCTAGGGCAGTGGCTTTCAACCTTCCTAATACCGTGACCCTTTAATACAGTTTCTCATGGTGTGGTGACCCCCATAAAATTATTTTTGTTGTTATTTCACAACTGTCATTTTGCTGCTGTTATGAATCATCATGTAAGTATCTGATATGTGTTTTCCGATGGTCTTAGGCAACCCCTGTGAAAGGGTCGTTCGACCCCCAAAGGGGTTGCGACCCACAGGTTGAGAACTGCTGGTCTAGAGAGATAGAACCAATTCTAGGAGAAGTACTGTGGGACTTACTTAATATTTAAGGCTCTCAGTGACCCAAGAAGATGAAGAAGCCAATGCACAAATGAGTCTATGACCTACTTCTGCTTCCAAAAAAAAAAATACCAAAAGTCAGTAATGGGATAATTAGAAGATAATAATAATAATTCTGAGCAAAGCAAACTATAATTACTATAGTTACAGGTAAACATAATTTTAATTATTTTAGTGTGAGTGCCCCTACTTTAACTGAATCTCTATATATTTAGTTTCTGGTCACTGAGGCAAAATGCATTGAAGTCAAGGATTTTTCTTCTAAGACTTTTTGTGATGAGGTGAAAGAAAATTTCAACTTAAGGCGTCAAGTTTCTTCTTCTAAGATAATGAAGGTTTTAGTGGGGCACACTGCTAAAGAGAACATTTTGCAGCTAGATCTGGCTATATGGCCAGATTGTAGCCAATGGGATGTGAGTGGAAGTAATGTATGTAATTTCTGAGTCATGACCTTCATAGGAAAGATAGGGCCCTCTTGCTGGCTGGAATGCCAATGTACAAAAGCTGGAATAGCTGCTACCTTTAGACCAAGAGAGGATGACAGAGACACAGCAAGGAAGAAGTGGAGTCTCTGACTCCATAGAACTGTTGACAGCTTGTGTTCATACTGCTGTTGCCTGAGGCAGAAATCAACATCTGTCTTGTTTATACCACTACTCTTTTGGCCTTTGTACAGTAGCTGCAGTGGTATCCTAGTGTATCATTAGGGCAATGGGAGAGAGTGGGCCACGTGCTCTATGAGAAGTCACTTAGAATTCAGTGGAGCTAGAAGGCAGAGCCCGGTATGGAAAATATCAACTAAAGGAATTAAAGTGCTGAATCATAACCCCTATCTCCTAAATCAAGTCTGAGTGAGGAAGGAGAGATACAGAGGCTAACTTCTGACTCTCAGAGAACAGAACTCTGCTTAGCAGCGAAACCTGCCTGTGAGTTCTGAACATAGTAAACCCAGACGTCTCTCATATAAGTTTGGAGAAGTTCTCCATGGAACTGAGGCAAACAATTTTTTTCTGAAAATATGGAAACTCAGCACGGTAGTGAAACCCATTATCGGGTCCAATAATGTTTCTATTGATACTTATTATATACAGAAGCTGTCATTAGTTTGAAAATATTTATAAATATCCTTATGTGGCTATTTGGCATAATATTCTATTCTTTCATCATCTGAAGCAGGTTTTGATTTCTTGGGGCAGACATCTTAGGCTCCAGCTTTTGCTGTAACTCTGTCTCATAGGGTTTTATGGGATGCGTGAATTGTACCTCATACCTCACCTTACATCCATTATCCTTTTATTTAACACAAAATGACAGTTGTTATTTTGGCTTAGTAAGTTAGCCCTCTAAAACATCAACTGCTGCATCCATATTATATTTTCTCATTATCTCTTTTCTTGAAACACCTGACACAATGACATGCACATAGTAGGCATGTGGTCTAGTGCTGGTTAAATGAATATGGAATTTTAGTTTGTTATTCAGTCAGCTATTTTCATTTTCTTATCCTAGTTCATAATGGTTATTGAAATAGTAGTCCATGTGAGTGGCCTACTATATCTACTAAAGACGAATACTTTTTAAAGTCAATACCATTAGCACTGTTCTATAAATATTAAATAACCAGAGGTAGGAATATATGTCCTTAAAATTTAGATTACCACCAAAGCACAACCTAGGCTGATGTTTACTACATTTGGCCCGTAGGTAGGAATTCAGCTGAGTAAGAAATGCAGTCTGATGCTAAAGGACAAGAAGTCTATCCATCCCGGCGTTCTTATTATAATAGGGTAGAAGGCTCTATCAACAGGTTTTATAAGCTCCAAAGAGTTGTAATAATTTGACAAATATACTTAAAACAGTGGCAGTAAATCTACATCCTTCTGTAAGCTTATAAGCATATTTCATGCCAGTGCTTAAAACCTACAGGAAATCAATGAAACATGAGCAATTAATATCTATAGAATATGTTTTATTAGATTTATAAAATTCATTAATTCAGAGCCAAATAGATGCCTGTACTCTATAAAAATGAGAAACAACAGACTTTAAAAACTATTTTTGCTCTTTTGATCTTGCTTTACAACTTATTTATAAAGACTGGTGTATGAGGAGGGACTCCCCCCAAAAAAACAAAATTGTCTTCTGGAGTGTGGGACCCTTGTAGTATAGGCTTCTCTCACTAGGTAAGTGTACTAGAAACCCATCTGCATCCGTGCACCAGCTGGCGTTGTGAGAGGCTGCATTTGGCTTCAGTGAAAACTTTTTCAGAGATTCTTTCAATGAGTTTGCCCATCTCATAGTGGGTGATTTACACGAACAACATAGTGGGTTCATTACACGAAATAAAAATACACCTTCCCACAGCACACTAAGTGGCAAGCAGCTTTTGACCAAAACCAGCATGATTCCCATACCCCACCCTCCCTATTCACCTGATCTTGCCCCAGTGACTCCTTTTTGTTTCTCCGGATGAAAAAAGTCCTCAAAGGCAAATATTTTGCTGACGTGAAAGCAGTGAAACAAAAAACAACAGAAACACTAAAAGATATCAAAATTGACAAATTCAAAAACTGTTTTGAGCAGGGGAAAAAAGAGTCTCCATAAGTGTATTGCATCAAAGTATTTTTAAGGTGACTGAAGTTGAAACATACAAGAATAAATACACAATTTTTTATTAATAACTTCCAGGTTTTTTTGTTTTGGTCCCCCCTTGTAGATAGTACAACATGTATGGCCTAAACAATGTCCTTGACATTTACATGTGAGATAAATGTTGTGTTGACAGTACACACACACACACACACACACACTCACACACATGCACACACACGTGCGCACAATCTACAGGTCCTCATTGCTGGGGACTGCACCGTTATCAAAGCTCATGGAGTCCTATTTGTATTGAAAAATGACTGTTTCTTCTTTTCCTTTTCTCCATGTGCTGACACTTCCCCATTCACACTGCCCTGAGCTCTCTTCCAGAACCCAGGTGAAAAATAACAAGTGAAACTTCTGATGGAAAAATGCTCAATACAAGTATGGCCTGGTCTATTCTTGACCAAAAAAGAAACTTCGCTTTTGTCGCTTCTGGGTCTAAGACTAGTATAGTATACATATACCCTCTATTCACCCAGATCAGGGAAAAGATATTACTAAATTCTGAAAACCGGCACTACAAACTTATCAGCAGAATTAATACAGAAATCGCACAGTTTTGCTATCGTCCCAGTACTCTGGTACCCTGGAGAAAGACAAAGAAAGCCCTTTTTGGAAATTGCATTCTAAGCATTCTATGACAGGCAAGCATCCACTAAGAAATAAACAGATGTGGAATGCCTTCCATGTGTGAGGCAGTGTGCTATCAGCAGTAATCCAGGGCACTGTGGTACAAATGATGACAGCAGTAATAATTATTATAATACTGCCGTTGTTTGAGAGCTCTGTGCCAAATACTAACATGCGTTTCTCATATGCAGTGTCTCATTTAATTGTTTCACTGATGAAACCTAGAGAGGATAAAGAACTTGTTCAAGGTCACAGACTAATAAACGGTAGCATTGTCATCCAAAATCAGGCATGCCTGACTCAAGAACCTATGCCCTAACCACCTGCTGGAAAGATGTTTTTTTAATTTGGACGAACTCTTTTCTATTCCTAGTTGAAATATAATCAAAGTTTCTTGAGAAGACACAAAAGGATGCCAAAAATGTATGACCTGGCTTCTATTATGGCCCTCTCTGGCTACAGTTTTTTTTTTCTTAAAAGGTCCCAGTTATAAATAGCAAGCCTGCACAAGTAGGAAATAATGTGTGAGCATGCAGTGCTAGGTTGTCCCTTTAAAGGCAGTTGCTTTACAAAGAACTTTAAAAGAGCTGTGAACTGCAAAGGTATCACCATGAGGTTACTCAGATCAAAATAGTATTCTTCACAAGCCATTCCAGATCATTTGGTGTCCCAGTTTATCTCCGGGAGAAGGAAACTTGGTGCTCACCTCATCCATGAGGCTGTGCATTTAATTTCAAGAACTTTAACACTCTCAATGAAAAGAGTCAAAGGGGTAGTATGAAAGTTCAATTTAACAAAAGGATCAGAGTAAAGCCTGGGGTAGAGCTAAAATCTCACTCTCCATGATGCCCATTAAGTTTTTCATATAGGCAATCTGGGTGCCTGGTTAAAATAATGAGTCTGAATGAAGTGAACTGAAAGCAGATTGCATAAAAGTTTATGGTCTGAGGAGTAGGAGGTGATTAGTGGTGTGATGAACTCCCCGATTGTGTCTATGTTTTTAAAGGTCATTTCCTGCACTTTATGAGAGATGGGGAATTACCTTTGGGCCCCCATAGAACTTGGTTTTTGCTATTATGAAAATTTACTTTAACCTGCCTCACTTTAGGGTTGGCTGAGCGCCTGTCTGTCAAGGGCTTGTAATCAGCTTGGCTGGGGGCTCGGGTGGAGCAGGATTGTGCCTTATTCGTTATTTCTGTCCCCAAAGCACCAGGCATCATTCTTTCCATACTGAAGCTGCTTGTTAAGAAAGAGAGGGAAGTGGGAGAAAAAGAAAAGTAAAGAAATTCTCATATTGTTGTATCTGAGGTTGCCGTTTTCTGATTACCTGGGTTCAGACTGATTTTCTTTAAATGCCCTCTGGAACCTCTCTAATGAATAGCTTAGCGAATAAATTCAACTTCACCTTAAAAGACATGGGCTTCCAGAATAACTCTTAAGAGCCTCTATTCATTGGCAAAAGACAGAAACTGCAATTTTTACACTAAACTTTCAAACAGAATCACAATAAGAGAAGTTGAGATGACAGAGAGAGAGAGAGACAGAGAGAGACAGAGAGAGAGAGAGAGAGAGAGAAGGAGGGAGGGAGGGAGGGAGGGAGAGGGAGAGATTGAAAGAATTCTCATGCTTTGTGGCGTGGAAGCTGTTTCCTTCCTTCTCTGCACCTGCCAAGGTCAGTAGGAAAACGCTAACTGCTAAACCCACAGGACATGCCAATTCTTCTCTGTCTTTATGCAATTGACCTCTTCTCCAAAGTTGTTCCTGTCTTGGCTTTCACGAGAGCTGACTTCTAATTCTCATTTGACCTCAGGCTCTTTTGCTAGTTCATCTTCCCTCAATCATACCTTCAATTTTGTGTCCCCCAGTATTTCCATTCTTGCTGCACTGCTTTTATTTTTTTTAAATCAACCCTGTGTTCCTTAGCAATTTTCTTTATTCTCTTGTTTCATTTGTTCAACATGTTTAAAACTAAACTGGTTTGCTTCTCTTTCCCTTGTTGGGATACTCCTGCTCTACAAATGTTGGGTCCCTTTTCAATGAATGTTCTACCCAACGATTCAAGCCAGCTACTTGGGCATCAGCCATAATTCTTCCCCGTCCCTAATCTATTCTGTCAGCCACCCAAGTGAATTGACTCTAAATACTTAACACCCAACCTCTCCTTCCTCATTGTGATTACTGCCATTAAAGCCTTTGTCATCTCTCCTCCGGGTACCATGAACCATCTAACTGGTTTCCCTATCGTCACACCCACCGCCTCTTTCCAACACCTCACCAATACCACGACGAGGGTTATCCTTTCCAATTGCAACGATCAAGTTACCTACTTGACTAGGAGCTAGAGTGACTTGCCGTTGACTCCTGGGTTCGTCTGAACCTCTGAATGGTAGGTTGAGGCACCCCTCCACCAGGGCCTCAGCTCCCGTTGCCCGTGCCCTCGAATCCACACCCTATGACTTCACCTCGGTGCGTGCGGTTCCTGCTGCTTGTTCCGGCCTAATTTCCTTCTCTTCTTCAACTCACGTCCACTCTCCTTCCATCCCTCCTATGACTGATACACTCAGTTGAAACTGTACTCCATGTGCTTTCTTTATAGTGTTGCTCTTGGTTGAAATGACTTGTATTTCTGTCTCCTCTCAGCAATGGAGTGCAGTTCTTGTGTTTGTATTCCTCAGGGTGTGACACTGAGAGGTCTGGGAACCCTGTTCGTGCTTATGAATACCTTGGCTGCTCATTTCACCGCACATGCAGAGTTCAGAGCTCAGACACGCCCACAATTTAGAACCCTTCTCCCCACTTACATGTTTTAGGATTCTCTTGTCCAGTCTACCTGACTCTAAATGTACATTGATGAGGCAAGTAGAATACTCCTCACAGATGATTGACGCCCAGCATCCTGTTGGAGCTCCTCATAAGAAAAGGCGAGATTTTTATCAGTTAGAGACCGTGAAGACAGTGCTGTGGCCAATGTAGATGTCTCCTTATTAACTGAAAACAATGAGGTAAATGAGGAAGATAAGTGTATCACTCCATTTAGGTAATTCTTCCTGGTCTATTTTATTAAATAGAATTGCAATGGGAGTTAGAGCTGCCTGCTGTGCCTTTAGAAGCAAGAGTGATCACGGTTACTGTTCCTGGATGCTCTCTGTGCAAGAAGGAAAAATGGTCCTCATTCCGGCTTGGACTTTGCACAGGGGGTCAGTCATGAAACTGAAGTTCGCCCCCTTGCACCTTGAGATATAGGAGCAATTTAAAATTAGGCATTCCAGTAGGGAAACACTAAGTACAAAAAGATGAAAGCTCTGTACATACAAATTGAAATACCCCACAAAGAAAAGAAGAGTTTCTAGCAATAAAATTTACACTCTTTAGTTCCAGTCAATATTGGTAAGTATAAAACTAAAATTTAGTGGTATACTTCTTTTTTTAATTTTTATTTATTTATTTTTATGTGGGTAGTTCCCTGGCTGGGAATCAAACCCAGGCCGCAGCGTTGACAGCACTGAAGCCTTAGCCACTACACCACCAGGGAACTCCTGGTATACTTCTTTTTTTTTTTTTTGAAAGGAACAGATTTTTTTAATTAAATTTTCTCAATTATATTTTAACTCTACAAAGGAAATTGGCTTAGTGTCCCCCCCCCACACACACACACACATTTTTTTTTTTGGTTTTGCTATTTAATACAAGGTGGTGGAGGTAAAATGATAACATGAGCCGTGAATTCTCAACTGAGGTTACCTAATTTCTAAATTACCTAAGACCACATTACTATATACCCAGACTTTATAACATTCTTCAAACCTGGATTTCTTGTTGTATAGGACTTACTTACATAGGGTCCTTGAGACTAAAGGGCAGGACGTTAATCCAAACTCAGAATCTCACCTTAGAAAATAAAATAGCCTTAGGAAAAAATAAAATGATAAATAAATCAATTCAATAAAATATTTAGAAATTATTCAAATAAGATATCCTCAAGGCTGGAGGAAATCACATCTCAAACTAACCTAAAACTTTTCAAATCTAAATTAATACTTTTAATGCCAGTCAGTGATAATTAAGTAGATGCTGGCAGAGTGCAAGGCCTTCTGTTCCACACAATTAGCAATCCTGAAAAATGCTGCAGACTGAGCGAGCACAAGCACAAGATTTTAAAGAGCTTTTCAGAACTTTATGTCACATTCAACCATGCTAGGAGAAAGGTTTAGAAAAGCATTGTTTCATAAATTTGCTTAAATGTATTCGCTCTCTGGCTCTTCTTTTCTCTGACTCTTTTTTCTGACTCTCTCTCTCTTTTTTTATTTTTTATTGGGGTGACATCTGTTAGCAAGAATTACATAGGTTTCAGGCATACAATTCTATAGTGCATTGTCAACTTGATGTATAATAAGTTCACCACCTAATGTGACTTCTCTTTCCATCCCCTTATATTTAGCTTCCCCCCCTCCTCTTCCACCCCCTCCCCTTCTCCCCTCCCTAACCCACTTGTCCCCCAAATAAACATTAAACTATTGATTGTGTCCATGGGTTATTTGTTTCTTCATTTCTTTTTTCTTTGCTTTCAGTTTTATATTCCGCATATGAGTGAAGTCATACAGTTCTTTGTTTTTTCTGTCTGGCTTATTTCACTTAGCATGATGATCTCCAGGGCCATCCATTTTGTTGCAAATGGCAATATTTCATCTCTTCTTATAGCTGAGTAATATTCCATTGTGTATATGTACCACAGCTTCTTTATCCAGTCATCTGTCCCGGTATACTTCTTTTAGAGGAGATTAGGTACCAAAAAATCAAGAATCCTCACACTTCTTACTATAAGAAAAATATACATTTATAATTATATTATCAAAATTTTTTATTAAATATAGTAGATGTACATAATTTGGTCAATAGTAGTAAGTATTCTGGGAGATATTAAAGAAGTATCTTAAGGGATATAGAATGACTTATCCAGCATTGGAAGATCATTTAAATGTCATCTAGTCCAGCTTCTCATCTGGTGCTTAAACCTATCCTACAAACACCTGCCAAACCTCCTGTGCATATGTCCTGTTGGAGGGAGCTTTCTACCTCCTGAGGCAGTTCATTTTGTATTTATATACCTCTTACTAGTAATGATAATAAATAAAACTTATTCAGAGCTGACTCTATGCTGGACACCAGGCTAAGTATTTTATCTTCATAACTCCTATGTAATCTTTAATCACAACCTTGTAAAATGGTACTGTTATTATTTCCATTTTATAGAGGAAGAGAAAACTAAGGCTTAGTGATGTTGGGCAACTGCCCAACTTTACACAGCTAATAAGCTGAGGACCCAGTTTTGAATATATAGTTTGCATTCTTTTTAAAAATAATGTTTTACTTTTCAACGAATATTATATTAATTTCAGGTGTGCAACATGGGGTTAGACATTTATATAACGACAAAGTGGTCACCCCACTAAATCTCGTGCCCATCTGACACCATACATAGTTATTACAATATCGTTGACTATATTTCTTACGCTCTACCTTACATTCCATCACTGTTTTGTCACTGCCACTTTGTATTTCTTAATCTCTTCCTCTTTTTCACCCATCCCTCCAACATCCCTCTCATCTGGCAAGCATCAAAATGTTCTCTGAGTCTATGAATTTGTTTCTGTTTTGTTTGTCCATTTGACTCTAGATTCCACATATAAGTGAAATCATACGGTATTTGTCTTTTTCTGCCTGACTTACTCCACTCAGCACAATACCGTCTAGGTTCATCCATGTTGTTGCAGATGGCAAGATTTTATTTTTTTTTATTGTTGAGTAATATTCTATTGTATATGTGTACCACCTCTTCTTTATCCATTCATCCATTGATGGGCACCCAAGTTGCCACCATATCTTGGCTGTTGTAAATTATGTTGCAATGAACATGTGGGTACCCATGTTCCTTCAAAGTGGTGTTTTAGGTTTCTTCAGATCAATACCCAGAAATGAGATTACTGAGTCCTTCTTTGTCTCATGTTATAGCCTTTGTATTGAAGTCTGTTTTGTCTAGTATAAGAATTGCTATACCAGCTGTTTCTTTTTTTCCCCATTTTTATGAAATATCTTTTTCTATCCCTTTACTTTCAATCTGTTTGTTGTTTTTGATCTGAAATGTGTATGACCTTTGCAAGGTTATGACACCTTACAGAGTTGTTTGTATAGTGCTCCCAACATAAGTGCACAGTGGCAAGTTTGCAAAATTAATTGTCAGATTTTGGGTACGATGACAGTTCTGGTGGCCATTCCAGAAAAAGAGTTCCAAAATTGCTTTGAAGGGTGGACTAGGTGTTGGCATCAGCACATAGCTTCCCAAGGGGAGGACTTTGAAGGTGACCATGGTGATATTCAGCAATGAGGTACATAGCACTTTTACTAGGATGAGTTTGTGATAAGGGTCTTGTTTTCTTTTCTATTCAGCCACCATATGTCTTTTGATTGGAGCATTTAATCTACTTACATTTAAAGTAATTGTTGGGTTCCCTGGTGGTGTAGTGGCTAGGCTTTGGCAGTCTCACCACTGCGGCCTGGGTTTGATCCCCGCTCAAGGAACCAACCCAAAAAATAAAAAAATAAATAAAGTAATTGTTGATAGATAAATATTAATAGTTACCATTTTATTATTCATATTTTTAATCTTTTTTAAAAAATCTTTTCAAAGAAGTCCCTTTAACATTTCTTGTACTACTGGTTTGGTGGTGATGAACTCCTTTAGCTTTTTCTTGTCTGGGAAGCTTTTTATCTGTCCTCTGATTCTAAATGATAGCCTTGCTGGGAATAGCAATCTGGGTTGCAGTTCCTTGCTTTTCATCACTTTGAATATTTCATGCCAATCTCTTCTGGCCTGCAAAGTTTCTTTTGAGAAATCAGCTGACAGTCTTGTGGGAGCTCCTTTTTAGGTAACTAACTACTTTTCTCTTGCTGATTTTAAGATTCTCTCTGATACTTTAATTATGTTGTGTCTTGGTGTGAACCTCTTTGTTTGGGACTCTCTGTGCTTCCTGAGCTTGCATGTCTATTTCTTTCACCTGGTTAGGGAATTTGTTTGGTCATTATTTCTTTAAATAGATCTTCAATTCCTTGCTCTCTCTTCTCCTTCTGGTACCCCTGGGACACAAATGTTGGTATGTTTGATGTTGTCCCAGAGGCCCCTTAAACTCTTCTCAATTTTGGGGATTCTTTTTCCTTTTTATTGTTCTGATTGGCTATTTTGTGCTCCCTTATCTTTCAAATTGCTGATTCAGTCCTCTGCTTCATTTACTCTACTGTTGATTCCCAGTAATGTATTCTTTATTTTAGTTACATGTTTTTTATTTCTGATTGATTCTTCTTCATGTTTTCTTTCTCAAATTTTATGTTTCCTATATCTTTGTTGAAGTTTTCACTGAGATCGTTGAGCATCCCTATAACCAGCATTTTGAACTCTGCATCTAGTAGATTACTTGTCTCCATTTTGTTGTTTTTCTAGAGCTCTGTTCTTTTCTTTCATTTGGGACATGTTTTTTTATTTGTTTGTTTGTTTTCTTCTTTTTTCTCATTTTGTCTGCATATATTAGATAGAGCTGTTATTTATGTACCTAATACATAGAAATAAACACAGAGAGTACAGTGGCCTTATGTAGTAGGTGTCCTGTAGGACCCAGTGGTGCAGTTTCCCTGGTCACCTGAGCTGGGTACTCCAGGTGTGTCCTTTGTATGGGTTGTGTATGCTTTCCTGTTGTAGTTGAGCCTGGTTGCTGTTTGCATGTCATTGAGAGGGATTGCCCTTAGGCTGATTGGTTGTTAGGACTGGCTGTGACTACCGTGGAGGAGCTATATACAGGAGCTGACCCTACGGAGCAGGATTGACTTTAGCAAGGCATTATGACTCCCGAAACTGCTCTTTGGTTATGTCTTTTGTGGATGTTGCTGTCTGGTGCTCTGGTGTGGTCTGAAGCTGACCACCAGATATGTTGATCTGGTACCTCTTCGGAGAGGCCTCTGTTGTAAGCCAAGGTCAGGTGCTGCCTGTGCTCTGCCTGTGGCCACTTGATATGAGCTACAGAGTGAGCTGCAGATGATTACCACTCGTGCTGAGTTTGGAGGTGCCTAGGAGAGGCTGACCTGTGAGCCAGGACCAGCTATCAGTAGTGTTAGGCTTAGGGCTGCTTAGCAAGAGGTACAGGGCTCACCAAGGCTGAGTGCTGCTTGTTTGGGATTTGTGAATCTTTGAGAAATTTTAGGAAAGTGTTAAGCATGAGCTTAGACAGGCCATTTGTATGGAAAAGTCACTGGAAGTGGCTTGGTTGGGCCTGCAGATTGGGTGGGGAGGGTCTCAGGGAATCACTAGATGGGCCAACAGTGTTAGTCATATTGATGGAGATTCAGATATGGTGGCTACCTGAATCTGCACACCAGGAAGGGGGCGGATGCAACAAACAAACAGTGGCTCTGCCAGCACTTGTATCTGAGAGGAAGCTGCCCCTCCAGCCCTCACCCTGAAGCCAGACACTTCAGATTTTCTTCATATGTCTCCTACCTTTCTGCTGCTACCCCAGCACTGGAGCTTAGAGTGAGTGAGTCCGTCAGTGAGTAAGTTAATGTTCAGGCCCTTTAAGAGGAAAGCCCAAGACTCCAGCTGCCTTCTGCCTCACTTAGCCACAATGTCCACTGGTTTTCATAGCCAGAAATTTGGAGGCTTCTCTTCCTGGCACTGGAACCTGGGTGGGTCAGCAAGGTGTAGGACTGAGCCTCCTCATTCCTCCAGTGGGACTTCCATAGCTGAGATATTCCTCCCAATTTTTGACTGCCACATGGGTGTGTGACCAGCCTGTTCTGTGTCTCTGTCCCTCCTACCAGTCTCAAAGCGGCTTCTTCTGTATGTCAGTTATAAGATTTCTGTTCAACTAAACTTCAGACTATTCTCAATGGATGTTGTTCTGTAGTTTAGTTGTACTTCTGATATGGCTGTGAAAGGGGCAAGCACAGGTTTTCCCTCTTTATATTAATTAATGTTTGCCATGGATTAAGCCATTCCAAATTTAGTGAATTAAAATAACAATTTGGCTTCTAATTCTATGTATTTGAACTTAGGCTGGACTCAGCTTAATTGTTCTTTTGGATTTGACAAGCTTACTCATGCATCTATGGTCAGCTGCTAGGTTATCTGGGGGCTGGTGGGTCTAGAAGAACCTCAACTGGAATGGCTAGTCTCCATTCTACATGGTTTCTCATCCTCCAACAGGCTAGCCTAAGCTTGTCTAAATGTTGGCAAATGAAACCAAGAAAGGTTTCATAATTTTTAAGCTTAGAACAATGATATCATCATTTTTTCTCTATTCTATTGGCCCAAACAAGTGCCAAGGCCAGCAACCTTCAAAGACTAGGGAAATAAACTCTATCTCTTGATGGGAGAAGTTTCAAAATCACTTTACAAAGGGCATAGATATAAGAAAACATGAGAATGTGTCTATTTTAAAAATCTACCACACTCTAGGAGTTGTGCCATTTGTGGATTTAATAAGCACATAGTCAAAATTATCCTTTAAAAAGTACGAAGAATTTCAATTTAATAAGATCTAAAAATAAGGCCCAATCTAGCATACTACTTATGCTTTTACAATCTAGCTAGACAGCCATAACAAATACACCATAAACAATGAAAGAAAAAATTTACATGCTAAATTATACCATTTGTTTCGAAGGAGGCATAATTCAAAGAGCAAAGAAATCTATAAGGGGTACCACCTTGAAAATGCTTGTAGATGAGTTTAAACTTGATCTGGATTTGAAAAATAAAAATAAACAAAGCTAGAATCTTTATTGGAAAACAGAAATTAGCAAGTGTTTAGATTAGGGATTAGCATCTGCAAAGCACACAGAGTCAGAGACTAGACTAGCATGACAATTGAGCAGTTACTCAGAGAATGAGTGGTAAGAGAAAGGATGTCTAATGAAATTCAGAAATCGAAAGTAGGAAGTTGAATTTTAATTTTATTTTTTAAGCTGTGGGCAACTATGAATGATTTTTTGAGCAGGAAGGTAATGTGATTAAAATTTTTGCACAACCATGCATGCTAGCATTGGTTTGGGACATTTTTAGATTCACTAAAACCACTGCGAAGAGCCTTACAGCTTAAAACAAAGTATGTAATACCATATTTCCTAAGATAATAATTTTAAAAAGACAAATAATTGCCCTGCCCATAAGTTTTATTTTGGCCAATCTAAGGAGCAAACAGAAGGTGCCAACATTTGGAAAGAGGTGTATATGTTCTTTTTTTTTTTTTTCTTAAAGAAGAAGGAAAGGAAATTAACTACTTCTGCTTAAATTTGAGTCATTAGGCCATGTGTACAGATTTTTCAAGGTTGCTTCCCTCAATGGCAAACTGGTCGTTTGTGGAAATAAAAAGCTAACATTTTCAAGATTCAAAAAGTGAACAATTGAATAGAACCTTGAGTAATCACAAGAGTCTTAGTTTTCATGCTTCTGTAAGCAGACAGAACAAACTTCTACTTCTGTAAGCAGACAGAACAAACACCACAACCTTCTCCAAAATTTTCTTAGTCTGAGTCCTACTGTTGGGTGTCTGTAAATAATGAAGTCTTTGTTTAACGAACATTCCAATGCTGGGACACTGAAAGTATTGGGAAAGCTATTGAATATTTGGAAAACAGTTTGGGATTCCAGTCAGAATTCCATTGCTAGGTGCATGTTGTAATACAGGTCATCTTGATCGTCTAGAGACCTTCTTGGAATATACCCTTTCTAGAAGAAATTACTTTAAATCCTCATTTCTTTTGTATACTGAAGTGTATTCCAGATTGATCCAAGCTTTTTAAAAACACAATAAAGTCCTGGGAAATATTTAATGATCTGCTATTGTAATAGAATGAGACTTTCTAAGCTTTAAAGTACGTATTGGAACACCAGTGCACTACTGCAGCAGTCCCCAACCTTTTTGGCTCCAGAGACTGGTTTAGTGAAAGACAGTTTTTCCAGAGGGTGGTGGTGGGGGGGTGAGGGGGGCGCAGAGTGGGTGTGCACATGCGTGGTTCACAGTAGGGTTCGGCTCCTATAAAAATCTAATGCCCCCACTGATCTGACAGGAGGTGGAGCTCAGGCTGTAATGCCACCGATGAAGAGCGGCTATAAATGCAGATAAAGCTTCACTCCCTCACCTGCCTGCCGCTCACCTCCTGTGCAGCCTGGCTCCTAACAGGTCACAGACAGGTACCAGTCCGTGGCCTGGGGTTGGGGACCCCTGCACTAACAGATCTAGGAAACAGTTATCAATGACCATTAAAGCTGTTAGCACAAAGATAAATTAGGAATTTTCTAAAGGAGAGATCAGGCTGGCCATACCTGCAACCACTAATTAATTTTAACATCACTAAAAGCGGGCCACTTAGACATTATATGTCTTGTGACTTCATGCAAAAGGCGGTTCACAGCACCTCCTTTTAATATTAAACCATAAGTTTATCAAACCCGTGCCTCTAAATACGACCTGATACAAAGTTCAGGGGTTAGAGGAGTAGGGTAAATGATCACAAAAATACAGCCGTCCAAATCCAAAAGGTGGGAAATGCCTTAGGACATATGACCCAGTTTCTTCAAAATAAATGGCATGGAACACAAAAGGGAGAGGAAACCTCAGTGACATGTCAGTCCAAATACTGCACATGGACCCTGTTGGAATCTGGGTTCAAAAATCCAATTCTGAAATGATATTTTTTTTTAAATAAGAGAAAACAGCCTAACTAGATCTTAGATAATGAGCTATTATAAATGTGGATGGGAGTGTTGGTTATTTGATAACTTCTTATCAACTGGAGATACATTGTGAAGTACTGATACGTGTGTGGCATGATATTACGCCTGAGACTCACTTGAAAATACTCCATCCAAAGAACAGTGAGGGGTTGGGAGAGAACAGATGAAACAAGAATCTCAGTGTTGAAAGTTACCGTGCTGCACATTGAGTACGTGTGCATTCTTTATAATATTCCTATTACTTCCGTGTATGTTTTGACATCTCTGTTCAAATTGTTTCAAAGTTGTTGAAAAAAGATCATGAAGGAAATGGTTCATATAATCGACTACATGAACAAAATTAAGAATTGCTCTGCCCTTCTTAAACAGAAGGCTGGGGAAAATATTTGTTATGAATACGGCAGACAAAGAGTTAACATTCATTTTCATGCACACACGTGCACATACATATGTATATATGAGTTGACAGAAAAAAGACTAAGAACCCAATAGGTAAATGATAGAAACATAGAATTCAAAAGGGAAAATGCAAATTGCTTAAAATGTCCTTTTAAAAATAATCATAAAAAAACAAGTTGAATTTTTTTTTTTTTTGAATTGCTATAGCAAGCAATTCTCTAGAACATACTTGCACATGCCTTTTATGTCCTGGAAAACAGTCATTTCCTCTGATCAATGGAGAAATTTTTAAAAATAGTAGCCTCCTTTTTGTTAAGTGCCAAAAAGGCGTCATGTGATGTACAGTAAGGGCTATTTTTGGAAAGTCTTTCTAACACTTCTGTGTTGATAAAATCCTGGCTAAGAATCCTTGCTGGAGCTGAAGAGGGAGTGCATCAAAAACAAAACAAAACAAAACAAACTCAGAGGATTTCGCAGGGTGCTTCTAGGGGTGTCGACGGTGTCCTTAACTTGGTTGATAACCATGTGAGTGTTCCTTTATAACTATTTCTTAAATGGTACATATGTATTTCACTCCCTTGCAATAAGTACATTATATCTTATAATAAGAGTGTTTTTTCTTTCTTAAAGAAAACCCCAACAAGTGTGGTCACCCGTATGCCTTGAGTTGCTGTATGAGGTGGTTGGCCTAAATCACCCTGAGTGAGCTAAGAGGCATGTAACTGCCGTGAAAGGAGTCCAGCCCGGGAGTGGGCTGGCGGTTGTGTAGTGGTCGGCGCTGTTTCCCAAGGGGAACTTGTAACTCTTGTTTGGCTGGAGGGGGTCCCCAGAGGCATTTTTGGCTGATGAGGGGATGTTCAGGTCTGGAACTACCCTAAAATTAGAATACCACCGGAAAACCCAAGAATTCCCTGAAAAGTGTTTGTTTGTTTGTTTGTTTAAATCACATTCACAAGGGGTGTTTTTAATGACCAGAAGAGCTCCATGTGTATTATACACGAACATACCGGCATCAGAACTTTTTGAGAATGCGCAGACTACAAGATGGTTTTCTACCAGGGAAGATGGATCCTTAATTACTTTTATCTTCTTACCTAGTTCCTCTAGGTGACTAAGCCCAAGTGTCTGCAAGGTGTAAGGTGTGGGGTAAAGGAGTGGATATTTTGGTTGAGCTACGATCTTATGAAATCAACCAAGTTTGTCCCTCCACTGTTAACTTTCAGCTCAGGAGCTGTGCAAATTTCATAGCTGATGTGTTCAGAAGACTTGGATGTTAGCAGTCAAATCTGGTCATTATCAAATCCTATTCTTAACATTAGGTGCTCAACCCTGATTTATCTGTGGTCATGCAACTAAAAAAAAAAAAAGATAAATAATAAAAACAACCCAAAAATATCAAAGAAGGTTGTGACTATTTGTTGATCAAATTGTGGAGGTGTTATATTAAATAGTGCTTTTTAACAAATAGAAATTAAATCCAATCATAACTCATCTGTAATGGCTTATAATAATCCTTTGTCTTCTTCATCACTTAGAACTAAAAGCTAAGGCCTTTCGTGCAATGCATATTTTGCTCTGTAATTCTTTCTCTTCACTTTACTCCCTAGTTCCCTCCAACTTCATCACATTTTCTGGAACCTGAGTATCACACCACATCCTCAGGCAGTCTCCCTAGAGACAAGAGATTTAGTCTAATTTTATCTGTAAGTTTGAAATGTTAATTAATGAGAAATAGAAGGGGCACTTGATTATTTGCAATAGATTTTGGATGTATTTTCTTGGTTCTAAAAAGAAAACAAAACCCTCTCTTTCTGATTATGGAAGTAATACTCTCTCCTTCTTCCTCATTATGGGTAATTTGGAAAAATCAGAGAAGGTCCAAAGGAAACAAAAATTTCCACAATCTAAAGATAACCACAGTTGACATTTTGCTGTATTCTCTTCCTCCTTATGCATACATTTGTGTTTCATAACTGAGTAGATAAGTAGTTTTCTATTCAATAGTTTTAACTTCACACTGTTCCATGAGTATTTTTCAATGTCATTACTTAGATTTCAAGATTCTGAATTTTCATAAGTAATACTTGAGCTAATGTTTGAAGTATTTTTATCAACAAAACCAACTCTGGACATTTTGATTATTTCAAACTTTTGTCACTATAAATAATGCTAAAATAAACAATGAATATACTTATACATAGATCTGTGTACGTTTCTCTGATTATTTCTTTATAATAATTTCTAAAAATCACAAAGGTTAGAAACTTACAAAATTTTACAATATGTACTACATACTTGCATTTCGAAAAGATTCATCAGTCTATATTTTTACTAGCATTATATAAGAATGCCAGTCTCACTATACTTCTATCAGCATTGAATTATATATTTTTTATTTTTGCTAGATTAAATCACGGTATGTCATTTTGATTTGCTGTTGTTAACTAGGGGAGTTGTTTTTTTTTTTCTATATCTACTTGTTATTATAGTATATATTTGTATCTCTGATCTATTTTCTATTAAAACTGGAATATATTTCTACAAATTTTTAAAAGTGTAACAGGGATAAACGGAAACTATGTTAAACCATAAATGATTATAATCCCTCCACCTTTCCCCTCGCTTTTTCATTCCCCATTTCTCTACTCATAAGAAGGAATTTTGAGCCTTTGGCTCTGCTAATCGGAGTGACGTATGGTTGGGAGAATCCAGGCTAAATTTATGTACATAAGAAAAGTCATGGAAATACATAAAAATCAGGTGTAGAGATAAGTGATGGGGGGTAGTTATGAAAATGGCAAGAAGTTGGAGACAGTATCATTTTGGAACAAGTTGATAAGGGTTATGAGCAGCTGTTTTGATTGAGGAGGCTTTGATAAGAAGGACAGGCAAAGAGAATTTTTAGTAAATTCTACTGTGTTTTAATCAGTGAAACCCTATGTTTGCTACCTCTGCCCCTCAAAACAAAATAAAACCATCTTCAATAAAGTATCTACATCACTCTTTAAGGTTGTGGAGTTGGATTTGTGGTTTTTTGGGGGAGAGGAAGGATGTGTCACTGGGTTAGAATGGGCTTTAAGAGAGGATAAGACAACCCAGGTTTATTATTAAGGTAAAACTCACATAATCCTGTCATAGTGTGAACCAATACTTTCCCCTATTGGTTGTTTAATTTTGTTCATGAGAATTTGCATAGACATTGTAGAAGGTGGAAATAGCAACTTAGACCAAAAAACAGTCCTCGCCTATCTGGGAAAGATATTTTCTTTAACCAAATGTGTAGTATTCGACACACATCTAATGTAGAAAGGTTTGAGAGAACATCCTTCTGACCAAGCAGATAACTTGCCCCAACATAGGTGATCAGTTGTCACTATCAGGGAGTCTGCTCACATCCAGTTCTACTATGACGATAAGTTTTTAACATTTAAGTATCTATTATAGTAACTGTATATCTTTGTCTCTATATGGTTACTTTTACATTGTGTGTGACATCTTTGCTGTCCTTCCACTTTTTCTGTGGCATCAGTACTTATGTTGAACATTTGAATAATTATGGGATGAACGACTTTTGATGTATAGGATGAGATGAAGATCTAGGGTGATTGTTTTGAAAATTATCCAGTTTGTTCTAGTGTGATCATTGGAGAGTTCGTGTTTTTTCCCTGTTAGTATGTGACACTCACTTTGTTGCACATCAAATTCTTGTAAGTGTTAGAGCCTTTGGAATTTGTCTTTTTTTTTAGTAGCATGCTATATTGATTTTTGTAGATTTATACTACTTTTTGATAATCCCTCATTTCTTTTTCAAAATTATTTTAGATATGTTCTAAAATTTTTTGAAAATTTATTGGAAGTACATTAAACCTATTAATTTGCAAAGAATTCACATCATTACCACAGTTGTTCACCACATTCAGAAGAATATCTCCTTGTTTGTTCCAATATTCTGTGTCCCATAAGAAAAATTTTGTATTTTTCTTTATGTAAGGTACCATATAACTTATAATAAAAATTATTGTTATCTGTTTTATGTATTTTGTTTCTGTTATACATGAGATTTTTTTCCCTATCATATTTTCTAACTGGTTATTGCTAATACAAACAACTTTTAAATTTTGAATATTTATTTTGAATCTGTTCACCATACTTTTTTTTATTAATTTTAATTTTATTAGTTGATTCCCTGGGGTTATCTAAACAGAGATTTATACTATCTACCTCTAAAATTAAACTATCAGAAGTGAGATAAAATCAATTCCGTTTCTTATATTTTAATTGAAAGATTTTCCCGAAAAAAATTTTATGTGATATTGAAAAGCAATAACCAGGTCTTTGCTAACCATGGAACACCAGAGCCATTCCTATTTAATCTGTAAACTAGATAAAGATATTTATTAAGACCACATTTCAAACATTGTTTAATCTTCTCATTAACTTAGTGAGGAAGGCATTACTAATTCATAATACACTTGACCTTAATGAAATACATGGTACATCAGTAATACTGTATTCGAGATGAGGAAACCAAAATGCAGAGTGATGGGGAACTTGCCTAGGGTCAAGTAGATGGAATTTAAACCTAAATCTGTGATATTCCAGTTTGTTCTATTCACTAAAACTTTTTGTTTACCTGACCTAGCAAAGAAAAACATTTTATTTGTAAATTGCTTAAAATTTAATAAAATGCTTTTACACACTTCATCTCACGTTTTCCCAGAACTAACCTTTGAGTTAAGTGGAACCGTGATCATTCCTAAATAATACTAAATAAACACTAAAACTTTGTCTATTACCTCATAGGTGGTTTAGCTCTCCCATGCTCATAGTATCATCCATTCCCTGAAAAAAAGATAAGGCCAACCAATCAAAGAAAGGCTAGATCCTGTTCAGAGATGCCTGCTGCTTTAATTGCACCGGTGAGGTTTCACACTCACGTGTATTCAATAATAGTGAATTAGTATTATTTTATGAGAGAATTGGTGCGAGTTTGGAGGAAACCAGCAGAAAAACTAATGTTTCTATTATGTTGGAAAAATCTCAAGTCATCATTTGTTTGCAATTTGTATAAGGGGAGGTAATAGACGTTTCCCAAATAATTTCCAAACTCACGAAGAGTGGCATTTGATATAGTGTATTTTGAAACAGAGGATGGAGCCCAGATTTCTTACAGCTCGACCGAGGTTGTACCAAGCATTGGTACCATCTAGGAACTGATACATTTCTGCATTTTTCTCTTTTTTTTACTAAAGGCAATCATGGCATTTTATAGTCTTTCAATCTTTCCATTAGACCAAAAATATAGATTTAGGGTTTAGGTGCATATATTTTTTCTGTGTGCCTAACCTGCTTGTCTGGACTTCACAGTGGCTATGGCCTTTATTCCAGATTTTCTTGTCCTGTGACTAAGATCAGGTTAGGGTAGGGCTATGCCTGCTTTATTCTGAGTTACGCTGACAGGGGAAGCTGGGAAATACCCACTGGGCTTCATAAAAACATTTGTAATTGGTTCAGTTAGGAAAACAGTAGTTAAGGGATTTTTTTGAGGGCAGTCTAGATTTCTCCATATTAAATTCTACAAGCTGGTTGTGTGTGTGTGTGTGTGTGTGCATGTGTGTGTGTGTGCGTGTGTGTGTGTGTGCACATGCACACGTGTGCACACGTTTGTGTGTGTGTTGCTATTTCTAGTAGGTAACAGAATTCTTAACAGAATATTGGAGCTCTTCCTGAATCATTTGGGCAACCACAGGTCTTAGATTTCTTACTATCCAGGAAATAACCTTAGTAGTATTAATAGTAGTCAACTTTGTTGTCATTTAGGTATCTTATACAGTATATCCATATTATGAAACATCATTTAACCATTAAAAACAAAGTATTTAAAGCAGATGTAATAACTTAGAAATATTTTATAATAGTTAATAAAAATATGTCAATTCAAATTAAAATTTTTGAGTCAGGTGTCTTTTGATTTTCCATAACATTGACCCAGTTCAGACATAAGGGGTTTTAGGTGCATTCCAGAAGTTTCCTGAGAATCAAAGCATAGGAATCAAGAATCAGCATTGACAGATCTCTTGCAAATTTAATCTGGGAAATCATTGAGCATAAGGCTCCTTTCTAGAGCTACCGGATTTCCCGGTGAGCCTTCATCTGCATTCCTACCTGCTCCCTATTTCCTTCTCTATCACGCCAATTTTACTCCTTAAACAGAGACTTGCTGTCTCCTAATTTCAGCCTGTACATAGTTCAGAATGTTTTCCTTAGCTTCTACTACATTTTGCATGTATTCATTTTAGCTTCATTACTCTGTCAGGATGGGAAACACTCCCCTTACCCCTGTAGTTCTTTTGTCTGGTTGAATAAGTGAAATGACATACAGCAAATTAAGAGGAGAAAATCAGATTTGAATATGGACACATGAGGAATACACAAAAGCATGAAAATTCCAAAGACAATGAAGCAAAATAAGGTACGTATGTCATTTTGGGCTAAGTAGAGGTGGGTAGGCAATTCACAGGTAGGTGAGAAAGAGCAAATATTTAGGAAACAAACCCTTGCATGGCCGCCTAGAAACAATGGTACCAAGGGGACTCTAGTGGGACAGATTTTTGCTTGATCCTCCTTGTCTGCCACACTTAACTCACACATGATAAGGTGAATGTGCTAAGGTTCTTTTCCTGAAGCAGGTCTTTCTACCTGAATCTCTTTAGGCAGGAAAGAGGGAGGTAAATAATTCTTCCTGTGTTTGTTGGGCTTTAATTGTTTTCAACTTGAAATAATCTGCATTCCAGAGTGGACATTCAGGGGAGACTCACTTTACTCACAACTCATTGGCTTCGCCTTTCGGTCTCCCAATCCCAGATTCCTAAACTGATCGGCTTAGCTTGTCTTTTTGAGTCAGATCACAATTTAGAGATCCTTAGTTGATCTAAGAATGGGCTACCCTTGAGTCTGGCAGCCAGAAAGATCAGACCACTTTGGCATAAGCTACCTGTACTTGGTCTACGAGAGAAGCATCATAAATGCATCTAGTACTTAAATACTATGTAGAAATATGTATGAATAGAAAATCGAATTAGGGAAATAAGCCAAATGAGTAGCAGCAGTTGTCTTGGGACAACGATATTATAAAGATTTCTTTTTCTCCATTTGTCTAATTTTCCTTCAATAAGAATGTTAGTTATTTTATAATCACAAACACAATAAATTTCAAAAAAAAATATATTTTTAGAAGAATGCTGAAAATGAAAAGAGACTTCAGGGTGATACAATTCAAGATCAGTTTACAAAAGTTAAAACAGGCCCACGTAGTAAAGTGACTCACCCATAGGCACAGAACAAGGGAGTGACTAAGAAGAGCCTCCTGACTTATTCCTGAATGAACTCAGCCACACATGGTACTTGCCTTGTCTGAACCAATGAGATAAATGCTGATTGCAAGTCAGAGCCTGTAGGTAACATGTCTCCAAGTATGAGATCTAAGTGTAAATCATACTGTAAATCTTTTGGACTTGGGCAAGTTTGTTAAAATAACATCCAGTTGATTAGAACTCCAATTCCCAGATTTCATTAAACCATCGTTTTGCTATGAGCTCTATTTTGCTAAGGGCTTCTACTTACACACTCTGAATTGTCAGCTCTGCTTTATGTTAAAATCATACCAACAGTAGAGAAGTAAAAGAGGAATTAGGAAATTTCCAGACATGAAGTGCAGTCTACCTCTGCACTCGCGTCTGTCTCTCCACTCGGGTGGTTTTTGGCTTTCTTCCCTCCGATATGTTTTCTCTTGATGGATTAGCATGATCTCTTAAGAGGAAAATAGGCTTTGAGGGGAAGGGCAGGGTGAGAGTGAGGTAGCGATGAGGAGAGGCATAAAAGCAGATCTATGCTAAGGGAGAATAGAAAAGGAAAGTATGAAATCTCTTAAGGTTTCATTTAAAAACAAGACTTCAAGCTGAAATGAAATACCAGGCCTGGCAGGAAAAGGTTCTCACACAGTTTGAAACTGGCTCCTGCTTAACGTAGAGGAAACAAAAGTCCTGAGGGATTCAGTCAGTTCTGGGCATCAAAATGCTCAGAGGCAGTTCCAGCTCTGAAGCTCTTATAGTGTGTACATTCCTCCTGCATCAAGCCTCACAGAAGATAAGATTCAGCTAGAGGTCCCTGGAACGTTTAGTATTTATTTCACTGTTGGCTTAAAAGTGGATGAGCTCATATGATATGTGTCATGTGAATGACAGACTCAAGATTCAAAAAGTCTCAATAGTCTGTAATGGTAGCTTGAAAAATTATTCCCAAAAATATGAGATGAAAAAAATTTAAATATGAGTAAATATAAAGTCCTGAACTCAGAAACAGACACAAGTTAATCATACAAATAAAAGATAAACAATGTTGCTTAATAGTAGTTGACATGAAATTGAGGTGTCAACTTTAAGTTCAATATGAATTAAGCATGTCCAAGACAATATAGAAAAAAAATCCAAAAAATTGTTTTAGGTTTTAGTACTTTATTAGAAAACTGACATGAGTTGACTGAAACACGCCCCAAGTAGGAAGGACGGTCTGCAAACCATGTCTTAGGGAATCAAGAATATTTATCTTGGATACAAATATTCAGTTTGGGGGAGGGAGGCGGAAGAATTTATAATAATGGTTTTCAAAAACTAGAAGGATCCTCATGGAGTTAGAGGTCTTTGATAAAGGAGCAAAGGACCTTTATAGCATCAGAGCTAACCCCAAACTGGAGTGAGCTGCCTTGTGAGGTATGGTGGTGTTCTCTGTTATTGAAAGAGTTTAAGCAGATGTTAAAGAATGTGCCAAATGTGGTGAGGGGGTTCTCCTAAGACCAATTATATGAATCTGTGCGTTAAAATTTTAATTTATATGAAATAATATGAAAACGTATAATAATGAAGTCATTTAAATTATTTTTTCTCTTTTTTACCCCATCTTCTGCATTGACTTAGTGCTATCCTGCCCTTGCTATTTCAAGGTAGATATTGAGAAAATTAGAATATTAAAATGACTTAAAATGACAGCAAAACATCAGCAGTCCAGGTTGCCCCATGCATTCCTTAAGCACAGTTCTTAAAATTCTCTCCACAAACATTTGATGAACATCTGCCATGTGCTAGCCAGGCACCGTACCAGCGTTAGGGATATAGGCACAGAAAGACATGGTTCTCCAGGACGCAGTTCTCGTTGGGGTTATAACTCATAATTCATATAATGTTTAGGGTGAAAGTTTCTCAATGCCAAAACAAACTCCTTCTACTTTAAACTCTTCCTTGATTTAACATTCCCCCATGATGTCCTTAGATGAACATTGCTCAAGTATACCTTGGAAAAACCACCTCTAACGCTGTAGTAAGGTTTCAGTTGAAACCTTTCAATGTATGCAAGCTAAGAAAACAGTTTTATTACATTCTATTGGTGAAGCAGAGAACAAACGTGTGTGTTTGTTTTAAGGATCTTCTTTTACGCTGCTTTGTATGTCTATTCAGAACTTACATTTAAGATAGCTTTGTATCTTACAAGTTGAGCTGTGGCTTTGTATCTGGTGAAATTTAAGTTCTAAAGAAATCTATAAACAGAGGCCCTTTGATCTGGAGTATCCCACAGTTAGTGTGTGAGCAGATGTTGGCCCGCATTAAGTGTTAAGATCAAAAAAGAGTTAAATGGGAGGTTAATTTTGCAGAATGCTTCAGTGGTATCCAACGGTTCTTTGGACGTCTGCTTAGACACGAGGCAACGGGCAAATTAAGTTCCAGTGTTATTTGTTCCCTGAGTGCTTTCCAACTAGCTGCTTTCTTGTTTTTGTTTTTTGTTTGTTTTGTTTTGTTTTACAAATTACATCTAGTTGTTTACAAAATAAAAAAAGCAACCTCTAAAGTTGCATTCCGCTTGTTAAAATCACCACAGTCCATCCAAGTGTGTAGGTGAAGAGGGAGGGAAGAGAGAACCTTGACCAAGCCTGTGCAGTCCTGTGGGGACTGAAATGTGATCCCTTTCAACAGAAGGAAAGGCAAATTGATTTTCTGAATGGAGGACAGCCAAGCTCCTTAGCAAGATAACCACATCTTCATCCTTGCTTGTTGCCTAGATTTGGTTGTCTAGTGAATCTCTCGTCTGAGAACTTAAGTGAGTCTTACAGTCATGTTCTTAGAAAGACTCATATCCACGCCTCAGAATACTCATTTCCTTAAACAGATAGGACAGCACAGTTGAGTGTAGGTGACTTTACATCATCAGCATGTCCAACAACTATATTTAAAACAATGATGATAACCTATAACTATTTTTATTTTAACATGTGTCAGCACTGAAACAGAGCCACTCTTGCCGAAACCCACACTCGGTCACCAAAGGTACAACTGTAGGAAATCAGAAGGAGCATAATAATGAGTGAAGCACAGCACCACCAGATTATATGACACTGCCACCCCCTTGCTTTGTTGGTACAATTTTATGAAATGCAGGAAGGACCCCTTTTCAAAGTTGTGTCTGTATATACAAGGGCTCTCCGGAAAGTATCCAGCCATGTCATAGGAAAAAGAGGGATTCCCTGGTGGTGCAATGGCTAGGTTTTGGCACTCTCAACCCTGCAGCCTGGGTTCAATTCCCAGTCAGGGAACCACACCCCAAAAATAAATAAATAAATGAAAAAGAGAGGCATTTATGGGTGGATTTTTTTTCTAATTAGCCCTCATATTAGTAGGAATGGAAATTTCACATGTCTTCAGCAATTGTTGGGATCTGAGAAGAATCACTGATGTGTATCTTTCCTGTCCTGGTGATTCTTAGGTAGAGGTGGCTAAAATAGCCAGGCCCGGTGGCCTGGTGACCCTGGGAAGAGCACCTTCACAGTCCTCCCTGCTTTCACATCTGGACTCTGGCCCTTGTAGAACACAGGCCTGTGACTTTATTCACAGTAACAGGAACTCGTATCATGATCTGCTCATGGTTCCTTATAATATTTTTAAAATAATTTCTTATTTTTCAATTACAGTGGACATGCAATATTATATTAGTTTCAGTTATACAACATAATGATTAGACATTTATATACCTTTTAAAGTGACTATCCCAGTAAGTCTAGTACCTATCTGACACCATACTTAGTTATTACATTGTTATTAACTATGTTCTCTATGACGTACTTTATACCCCCGTCACTAATTTTATAATTGATAATTTGTACTTCTTAATGCCTTCACCTTATTCATTCATCTCTACAACCTTTCTCCCATCTGGCACTTATCAATTTTTTCTTTGTATCTATGAGTTTGTTTCTGTTTTATTCATTTTTGTTTGTTTTTTAGATTCCACATGTAAGTAGAATCCTGTGATACTTGCCTGTCTTTGCCTGACTTACTTAACTTAGCTTAATACCCTCAAGATCCATCCATGTTGTCACAAATGTCAGGATTTCATGCTTTCTTATGGCTGAGTAATTGTCCCTTGTATGTACATGCCACTTCTTTATCAATTCATCTATCTGTGGACACTTCAGTTGCTTCTGTATCTCGGCTACTGGAAGCAATGCTGAGAAGAATATAGGGTGCGCATGTCGTTTTGAATTAATATTTTTTTGGGGGGGAGGTTTCTAAATACCCAAAAGTAGAATTGCTGGGTCCTTCTTTGTCTTTTTTTATAAACTTTGTTTTAAAGTCCATTTTGCTGATATGAATATTGCTACCCCAGCTTTTTTGTTTGTTTCTATTTCAATGAGATATCTTTTTCCATCCCTTTATTTTTAGTCTCTGTGTGAGTCTTTCAGTCTGAAGTGGGTCTCTTGTAGGCAGCATATGTAAGGGCCTTGTTGTCTTATCCATGCAGCCACAGTATGCCTTTTGACTGGGGCATTTAATGCATTTACATTTAAAGTAATTGTGAATGGATATGTGGTTATTGCCATTTTATTGTTCATATTGTTTATCTTTTTTTCTTTTTCTTTTTCTTCTTAAAGAATCCCTTCAACGTTTTTTTGTAATACTGGTTTGGTGGTGATGAACTCCTTTCACTTTTTCTTGTCTAGGGTCATTGTAATATTTACCAGTCATGTCGTAAATAAAGAGGGAAAGCAGACTCGAAAGGATCCATTTTACCTTTATTTGTTTTACAAGTTTTCATCTAAGGAAGCACAGAGAGGGACCATGAAAATAAGTCTCCGAGACTGTCTTGTCCTTTTAAGTGTGGAAGGAAGCATGTTCAGTAGCTGATATCCTCACCAGGCCACCTCATCCTGTCAGCATACGATACAGCTTCCGTGCTTGCATCATAGCGCGTGACACTCCCCACCCCGCTAAGTTCCAACACCGCACATTTCTGACAGCCAACAGAGAGAACTACAAAATTCATCGCCAATATGTGTAGTCATGACTGTTAATGTGAAGGAAGGAGTAAAAAACACAGGTGCTATTTTGCATCATAATTGAGAAAGCTCTTCAGTCTTGTACAATTAGAGGTTCCTATCTAACAATTCTTAATCACTTTCTGTGGCTTTACGGTAGCCCTGGCCCTTTATATTTTTTTTTTTCAAATTCTATTCCAGACTATCAGACATCAATTCTGCCTAAAACGCTTTCTTCTTTTAATAGTTTTGAAATATTCTGCATATAGTGTAGCCAAGATAAAATATGAATGTCTTAGGAATTAAAACTGTTCACAAGCCATCGCTATAAATGCCTTGCTCATAAATGATGAATTCTAGGAAAGAAATTATGCTATTAGTTTAAGAGGCTCTGACTGCTCTCATCTCCCAGTTTGACAAGAATCAATCTAAACTCCTACAAATTAAGTGTGCATTCTTATTCTAGTAACGAGGTGAATCAGAGAAGCTTCCACACACCAAAATATCCATTGGAGCTGGCATACACTCGGCCCACCTTTATAAATGGTTCAGGATATCAACACGGGGTATAAGAGCTCTTCCAGCTTCAATAAAGTTCATCCTGGATGATGAATCTAAGTAGGACATTGATAATGGACTAAGAAAAAGCACCAGCTATGAGACTATATTAAACTATACAAATGACTTAATAGCTATTAATGATAGTGTTCTCTGTAAACTCAGCCAAGGCCCCAGGGCAGCGAGAGCCGGAAGGGTGCTGCACTGGAGATGTGTGTCACCCCTGCTTGCTAGTGAGTGCGGTCCGGGAGCGGTGTCCCCTCTATACCTCTGGTTGAACTGAAGTCTTGTGAGCCCTGAGCCACAGACTCCCTTAAACATTTTTTTTTCATTTTTAAAAACTAATTTGTATTTTTCTGCTCTAGTGATACATTTTATTGGTGATAAACTATTTATTTATTTATTTTTAATTACATTTGACATTCATTATTTTATATTAATTTCAGATGTATAGCACAGTGGCCAGACATCCACCCAATTTACAAAGTAATCCCTACCCTCCACCGAATAGTCTGGTACCCACTTAGCACTATACATAGAAATTAGAATAGTAGTGACTATCTTCCCTATGTCATACTTTATATCCCCTTGACTATTTTGTAACTCCCAATTTGTACTTTTCTCCCAGCCTCTTAACACCCTTCCCATCCAACAAATATCAGTTTGTTCTCTGTATCTATGAGTCTGTTTCTGTTTTGTTTGTTTACTTTGTTCTTTAGATTCCACATGTAAGTGAGCTCATATGGTATTTGGGTTTCTCTGACTTATTTCACTTAGCGTTCTACCCTCTCAGCCCATTCATGTTGTTACAAATAGTAAGATTTCATTTTTAATGTCTGAGTAATATTCCATCATACATATGTACCACATCTTCTTTATCCAATCATCTATTGATGGGCATTTAGGTTGCTTCCACATGTTGGCTATTGTAAATAATACTATAATAAATATAGGGGTGCATATCTTTTCAAATTAGTGTTTTGGATTTCTTTGGATAAACACCCAGAAGTGGACTTGCTGGTTCATAAGGTAGTTCTGTTTTTAATTTTTTGAGGCACCTCCATACTGTTTTCCATAGTAGCTGCATCTATTTGCTGTCCCACCAACAGTACACAAGGGTTCCCTTTTTTCTGCATTCTCACCAACACTTATGTTTGTTGATTTATTGATGATGGCCATTCTGACAGGAGTGAGGTGGTATCTCATAGTGGTTTTAATTTGCATCTCTGATGATTAGTGACATTGAGCATCTTTTCAATGTCTATTGGCCATCTATGTGTCCTCTTTGAAAAAATGTCTATTCAGGTCTTCTGGCCATTTTTTAACTGGACTGTTATTCTTTTTGGTGTTGAGTTGAGTGCAGACTCCCTTAAACTTTATGAGCATGGCATTTCTGCTTGCCTGGCCCAACTCCTAGGTCCCTGGTACCTAGTTACTTCTTTTAACTCTTTAGCCCTAGGTAACTTTCTTACCCAGTTTCTGCACGACCATTTTCTATTGAACTGGACCTTGTTTCTCACCTCCCTTAATTGGTCTCATCTGGGCTTCCAGGGTTAATTAGACAATCATACCATGGCCAACTAGAGCAAAATACCTTGAAATCCAGAAAAGATGACCTCCTGACACCTTTCAGATCTATCTGCTCTTTGATGACTAAATCTGACCTAAATTGGATTGGGGTTCCTCACCTTCCCTCAGTACTTGTTTTGATTTAGCAAAAGCTTCTATCACAGCATGGTCTTGGCAATACATGTATGAGACCTACAAGTGTATTGCCTAACCCAAATGAAAGTGATCTTTCCAAGACCATCAGCAATCTAGGACATTTCAAATATTCTTACTGATGAGAGACTAGAAGGTAACCACTAACATTCTGTCTGCAGACTCAAGGGTGTGGCAAACTTAAGAAACTATGACTTTCAAAATCCATTAAATTGTAAATGAGGAGTATGTTGTAGAAGTCACATCCCATGGAGTTGGTTGATCTTTGTTATTCTCTTTATTAAAATATGTGAATTGGATGTATGCAGCTGGTACAGAGCAATACATCTAAAAAGAATTTAATAATACCCATTAAATGATTCTGTTGCAATGAGTGCCAGATGAATTTTATTCCAGTAATAGTTTATTAATAATCAGAAAAATAATTTACCCCAATGCTTTTTTCTAAAGTTGAGAGACTATATAACCACACCTGACATTGCTGAAACTGCTATGTAAACATACAGAATGGCTTTTTCACCAAAACCTTCCACTTAATCTTGTGAGGGGCCTAGGAAAACCTCTCAGAAAGGGAAACAGTTCACAGAGAGAATGGTCAATGTAATCATCAGAAGAGACCAACTGCACAAAGTTGCTAACATACGAGTATACAGCTGATTATTATTTAAGAAAATTGGAACTTACAAGTAGGATCTGTGCAATTACTTTTGAATCCCACAACTTCATTTGAATATTGCAAAAGCATCTTTTGTTTGAAGAAATAATTGATGGCCCTGCTCTGGAGGTAGTAAAATATAAAACAGTGGTACTCAAGAGTTCCAATGCATGAGAATCACCTAAAGAGTTATTAAAAAGGGAGATATCCAGGCCCTTCTATGAGAGATTCTGGTTCAGTAGTTTTGGGACAAGCCTCAGTAATCTGCATTCAAAATAAGCACTCAAGTGGTATTGACGTTGGTCCTGAAACATACTTGGAAACAAAAGAAATAACATGGATTTTGAAATGAGATAGAAGTTTCCAAATCCCAATTCAACCATTTATTTATTAGCAGTCTTAGGCAACTTATTTCACTCTCTGAGTCTCAGTTTCCTCATTTGTAAAATGAAGATAGACAATAATTCTCTCCTAGAATTGTAGTACTCACATACATAGAATGAAATTTGTATAGAAAGCATAGGGAATATATACTAGGTGCTCAATAAATGTTGCTTTTCTACGTAAGGTCCTTGGTGGGTTGTATCAATGATTTAATGATAGACTTTCGGGGAAACTTTAAGTCCACTGTTAGTACATGACTATGAAGTCTATTGCCCACACCTGGATACTTCTTAGAGTTAAAGGAGGTGTTGTAACTAATTATTCTGAGACAACAGGGTAAAACCCAGGACTGTATAATCACCTTAATTATTAGTTAGATAAAAGACCACATAAGTGTACTGCCTTACCCCAATCTGCTCTACATTCTTAAACTGGGAGAGTTGGATTTGGTCTTTGTAGTTGATTCTTGGCAAAAGCTTTTCAACCACTTTTGGTGATCTCCTTGCCATCAGAATCTGCCCTTAATGCATGTTTAATGTCTCTGCAATGACTGGTATTAATGTACTACCACGTACTACTGAACATAGTAGGTTCCTTAGAAAGTAATTTTGAATGACTAAATGATAAAGTTTCTGTTAATACAATTATCCCCAAATGAAAAACATTCTAAGTCAATTTCCATTTTCTGTTGTGTCTGGAAATTTCCAAAAAGCCAAAATCATGAGGATCATAGCACAATCCTCTTATTAAAATCCTTCCATTGTTTTCCTCCTATGTAGAATATATAGAATAAAATTCTCTCAGCCTATGAATCTCAAAATGCAGGTCAACTGGCATCTTCATATACCCAACAGTGCCATGTTAACAGGAGAAGCCAGTTGACCTTTCATTTTAACAGGATCTCATACTTGCTGTCAGTAATTACTTTGGCAGTCATAAGAGAGACAGAAAACGAGGGATTTTTAGCTCTTTTAATACCCTTAAAGCTTAAATCATTTTACAAATGGTATATCAAGGAATGTTGCTATATGATATTCGAGGGTATTTGTTGCATAACCGTTGGTCTTGACATGAGACTAGTAAGAATCTAAACGCCCAACTGATTAAATAAGTAATGTCAGCAATTCTCACAATATGACCACAGATTCCTGAAACTGACTGTGAAGTCAAAGCTATTTTCTTAATAATACTGAAACATTAGTCATCTTTTTCATTGTTTTAACATTTTTCCTGATAGTATAAAAGCAATGGCAGGTAAAAACGCTGGAACCTTAGCACGAATCAAGGCAGTGGCACCCAGCTATGCTGGTGGTCATTACATTCCTCACACCCATGCACGTCCATGAAAATAAAGAAAAGAAAAAGCCAGTTCTACTTAAGAAAATGTCCTTGGTGAAGCAGTACAGATTATCAGTCTTATTAAATCTTGACGATCCTTGAGTACCTGTCTTTTAATATTCTGTGTGACAAAATGGGAAGCATATAAAAAGCACTGCTGCATCCTGAAGTGCTCAAGGAAAAGCACTTAATGCAACTGTTTGAGTTGTGAGTTGAAGCATAATGCAACACTTTACTTGAAAAACAGACTGACAGGTAAAATGTAGTTATTGGGTATTTGGCTGATACTTCCTCAAAAATAAATGAAGTGAACTTACCACTTCAAGGAAAATGATGGACCACATTTCTTGTCAATGGTGAAATTTGAGCTTTACAGAAAAATTTAGAATTTCGGAAAGTCCCCAGGAACTTGACAATTTCTCAATACTTAAAGACTTTCCTGGGGAGATTGCTAGTGATATTAATGAATATTATTTTGTGATATGACATAATAAAATATGTCAACATTTGGAAGATCTGCTTATCTCAGTGAATGCTATTTTTTCCCAAATTATTAATGCATGATGCTATAAGATCCTGCATCGGTAAGTGTGGGGCACACCAATAGTTGATAATACTATATTGCATATTTGAAAGTTGCTAAGAGAGTAGATCTTAAAAGTTCTTATCACAAGAAAAGAATTCTGTAATTATGTATAGTGACAGATATTGACTAGACTTATTGTGGTGATCATTTCACAACATATAAAAATATTGATTCATTATGTTGTACACTTGAAACTAATACAATGTTGTATGTCAACTATACCTCAATTTTAAAAAAAATATAAGAGACCAATAGATCTTAATGTAACAAAGTAGGAAAAGTTTATTAATGTGGTTTCAGATTTAACATTGTAACTAACCTTTAAGAAACTACCACTTTGTTGAGTCTCAGTGTAGTCAGAGAATATTCACAATTATCTGAAGTGGTTATTAAAATACCCCTCCTCTCCAATGACATGTCTTTGTGAGGCCAAATTTTCTTTATATATTTCAAAAAAAGCAACATTTTACAACAGATTGAATACAAAAGGAAATACAAAATACATTTGTCTTCAAACATGAAAAGGATTTACAAAATTATAAAGCAATGCCATTTTTCACAATAAATCTGGAAAATATAGTTAATTTCTCCAAATGCACTTATGTTAATATGCTTATAACTGTCATTTTAAATTAATTAGCAAATATTTAAAATTTTTTCAGAATTTCTAAAAAATAGACACACATATAGTAAGTATTACATTAGCATCAATAAAATAAGAAGAAATCTTTGAATTTTTCAGTAATTTTTAAAAGTGTAAAGTTTCCAGAAATCAAAAGTTTTAGAATTATTGAGTCATGGTACATTAATAAAATGGAGTTCCATGCACCAGTGGAATGTATAAGTGCTCCCTGGAATTCACTCCGTTGTATATTGTTAAATGAATGAAGTGAGTTGCATTAAATATGTATAGTATGTTTCCATTTGTGTAAGAATGGAGAATAAAAATGTACAGTAATGTAGCCACACACGCACATTATTATTGTTATTATTTGTGAAGGGAGATCTCTTATGTATCCTAACCTGTGGTCACATCTGGGAAAATGGCCTGGGGTTTGTGTAGATGGGAGAATAAACTTTTCATGGTATATTCTTTAGTACCTAAAAAAACTTTTTACAGTGGAATTATGCTATTAAGAAAGCTATTGAATAGTTAAAAAAAAACAAATCATACAAAGTGATAAATTGTCAAATATTAAATAAATATACTCACTAGGACAAAATTGGTAATAGACCCTAGGTATGTTAACACTGAGTTTGCAACTTTGGCTCGTTATCTATTAAAAGAAATGTCTTCTTTTGAGTTCACAGTTTCAAATTTTAACTTCAACCATTGCAAATAAGTACTTTTTGTCCTGTTTCCTATCTTTCTGCAAATATTTATTTTTCACTAATGTTAAGCAATTCTACTGGCAGTGCTTATTTTTGTTAAAGTGGAATGACAAAATTTCACAGGCAGGAAATGTCTTTTCTTCTCTCTAGATTCATTTTTTTTTTTTTTTTGGAAGAGGGAAAGAAAGACAAATAGAACATGAAGGACAGAAAAGATAAGAACAGTGAATGGAAATTGCCAGAAGAATAGGGGAAAGAATTAAGATGAGGAGTGGAATTGGTTACAAAGGGAGGGGAATGAGGCCAGAGAAAGTGATGTCAAAAGAGTCAAGAAGCTCGTGGAGAGAAACCGGGAGAGGAGGAGGCGGACTTCGTACAGGGTCAGAGGGCGAGCACGGAGAGATAGTAGGAAACGGAGAGAAAACCAGGCTAAGTGAGGGGGGCTGCAGTCTGTGAGGAGAAGCGGCCCCTCTGCAATAAGCAGGAGGGCCGGCTTCGGCTCCGAGAGAACGGAAAGTGAACATCACTGCACAGAAATTCAGGGGCAGGTGAGAAATTAAGTGGGGCACGACACTCGACAAGAAGGGACCCGGAGTATATTGATTGAGATGAGACTCTTTTTATTAAGATATAAATTCCGGGTAGATGGTTTCCAGGTGGGTCACCTCAACTTCCTACATGCAGTCTGGAAAGCTGGAAGCCTGGAGAAGGCGTGTTGAGCTGTGATGGAGGGTGAAAAGGCAGAAACAGAGACACGTCTGCGATCCCTTGTCCTGTGAGGAGGAGAACGAGAGGGGGCGTTGAGGCCCCTATCCACCGGGCGTGCAGCTCAGCCCGGTCACGTCTGGCCCAGACAGTCCCTGACAAGCAGCGGTCCACCGGCCAGCCTCGGGCTGTGGTCAAAGCTGTGGGAGGCGGGGCGTAAGCAGAGCAACCTCTAGACTAGAATATTAGGGAAATGGAAATTTTGAGAGAAAAGAGGAAAGAGGAGATCGGCCTTAGCAAAAGTGAAACTTTCACAATAGAAAAACTTGGGTTTTGCCATTGGGGAACCAAGGTAGGAAGAGAAACACTCAAACAAACACAGAATACTCTCACCTGGATTTTGACTTAAGGGTGGGCTTATTTTTCATTTTAAGGAGTGTTATTTACTCTGTAATGATAAAGAATTTGGGGATACTGGGTCGGTAATTTGTAAGTGTTGTTATCAACTCAGGGATCCTGCATCCCCTGGTTTTGTCTTTTAAGGCTGAGCATTGGCCACCAGATAATTCTCACCATGATCTGCACTTTGATGAGAATCTGGTTGTGTCAAAGGGACTTAGTTATACAGCAAGGTACGCGAGGCACCAAAGGAACTGCTCACACAGAAATCATTTACTGATGTTGGTCTAAGACATTTTGTTGTTCTACAATAGACTTTGGGATGAACATCCATAGAAAGCAAGAATGGGACCATTTAGTCCCATTCTTGTCTTTCGGGGCCATTACCTCTTGTCTATATGTTATCAGTCTATAGAGGAACTGTTCCTGTCATATTTTTAATATTGGGCCAAGAAGCGAGTGTTCTCAACTGATGAGAAAACCAAGCAAAAGGTTAAAATGTTACAATAAAAATAAATTATCCAGAAACATCTGGGATGAGTCATTCAGGATAGTTGGTGATTTATCCCTGGAAGCATGAGAATATTTTTATTGTAGTTATTTTATGTGGAAATCATATTAAACAGCATAATTCAGTCTACTCTTTCTTAAGGAGTGTATTCTGATTATATTTTTGCCTTTCCTTTAGTTAGTGTTAACTACGGTATTTTGGCAGGTATAATGTGTTTCCATGTATAATACGCACCCATGTTTTTTATATTATAAAGGAATTTTTGCATTTATTTTTAACACATTATGGTACAAGAAATTTCACATAATGAGTAATTACAAAATACAAGAATAGATACAAAGGTACAAGAAATTTTATGCACAAAATATTTTTATATAAAAAAACCGATTATCATATTTCTAGGGTATTATTTTGCATTTTTACACTTTTAACTAACAAGCATAAAGAAAGAAAAACATTTATATAGACATGGAATTAGTACTAGTCACATATAATGCACATCCTTCTTTTTCCCTCACAAATTTGGGCAAAAAAGTGCGTATTATATGTGGCGAAATACGGTATTGTTAAAATTCAGTTACTTTCCTCTACAACTATACAGTGATGGTTTGTATCCTATGAAAGGATGTAAACTTTTTGTTCCTGTGTTCAATCTGTAGATCAACTGTATGTTTCAAGCTTTGCTCTTGCATTTCCTTTTTATAGCTTTCTGCCGCTTTCCTTGTTGCCGAGCTGTCAGCAGCTGCTTCACCACCTCCTTCAAACCTGTTGTCTCTAATTTATTAAGGGCCTGGAAGTCAAATAGCTGTGTGTTCAGAAATTATGGATCAGGTACCAGGAAACAGGCTCCGCATCAGTACGGAGCAGAACACCTGTACTTCAGTGCATCAGATTCGTCAGTCTGTTGGTTTTTGTGCGTGAACTTTGTGACATCATTTGGAAGCTCATCGTTATTTTTAGTTTATATTCTCGTCTATGATCTCATTAACGGAGACTGCCAGGAGAATGCAGCAAAATAAAGTACTCTGAACATAAATTGAAGAAGTCCTAGTCAATTGTCAAAGCTTTATTGAGCACAAACTTGACAGTGAAAATCATATTTATGGAAAGGGAAGACACACTCCCTCCCCCCTGCCCGCCCCAAATAATCAAAGCACAGTTACTACTCTCAAAACTCCCCCCTGCCCGCCCCAAATAATCAAATAATACTCTCAAAAATTTTACAAAATTTCAAAATACAGAACGGAAACAAAACCAGTATCTCAAGAAAAATCCCACTAGATACCAACTATTAATATTAAGCTCTTTCAGTAACTACCATTTAAATAACTGCTGGCTTCCTTTTCCTTAGGAGTAATAAGACAGAGGAGTTTATTACTTCCCAGCCTCCAAATGGACAAAGAAATTGTTATTATAGAACATGTGAGCTGCAGGGAGATCTGCTCACTAGGGATCTTCCTTGCAGATAGCCGGAGAAAGAAAACACAGCGTTTATTTTTTCTGCTTCTGAAGTACACGAAAAATGTTGCAAAGAATTCAAAATCAGATTAGATGACTTCTCAAATTTATTAGAACGTATTTGTTTTAATTGTCTAGCATGAAGTTATATAAGAGGAGCAACTTCCATTCGGAAACTCAGTAATAGATTTAAATTACTTAAGTCAGGTGTTCGTATCTCCCAAAGATTTAGAGCAAGCACGCCCAACCCATGGCCTGCAGGCCACATGTGACCCCCACAACTTTGAATGTGGCCCATCACAAATCTGTAAACTTTCTTAAAACACTATGAAATATTTCACGACCTTACTTTTTTTGAAGCTCATCAAATATCATTAATGTTATTATATTTGATGTGTGGCCCGAGATGATTCTTCTTCTTCCAATGTGGCCCAGGGAAGCCAAAAGATTGGACACCCTCTATTTCCAGTATCTTTGAGAAAGAGTCTAAATACAATTACGTTAAAGTAACTTAATTCATCAGCTGTGGGATGTTTTAGCCATCTGGGACGTGCCAGTCACAGAGGCTTTCTGACTTGCGCTAGCCTCTAGCATGTCTGGGCCTCAGTTTCCTTCCTTGTAAAATGAAATGGTTGCAGAAGGAGATGTCAGAGAATCAGAGGACGCTACACCTGGATGGAGTCACAAAGAGACTCAGTAGTAGAAAATGATCCATCTCAAAAGCTAAGGGTATCCTTCGGTTAAGACACTGGATCAACTACTTATTGTGCTTGTGGGTTAAAAACCAATCCCTTCCCACTTCCATTGTCACAGCTGTTGGTTTCATTTCTTTGTAGGAAGCCCCTGCTGTGACGTACAGGAAGGATGCTTGAAATGGAAGCAAAAGCAGAAACTCCAGGCAATATAGGAAACACTGAGTGAACCTATATGCCTGCAAGGGGGCCCTGGCTATTTGTGGTTCTGAATAATTTGGAAGGAAAGGTATTCAACAATATCTACTTCCTCTCATAATGTCTTCCTTAAATGAATGGTCTGTCTACAAGATCTTAGACATATGAGTCAGAATTTTAATGGAGAACCTTCTTAGATCTTTTCTTATAATAGAAATAAATATCACCAACTGTCAGAGGTCAATTGGAATTTTGTGTTACAAAAGCCTGTGAATGTACCAATTAACAAAACAGGGAGTCATCAAGAGAAAAGCTCTTGAATAAAGATGGTAATAATGTGGCTTGCAGAGAGAATAGATTCAGGAAAGATTGATGAGCGGCTAGTTCAAGTCCATCCAAAGGATGTGATTGGCATGGCTATGGACATGCTGCAAAGGGCCAAAGGTCCTGGCCCCAAGTCAGCATTTCTCTGCTTGGTTGCTGATGCTCCAAGCTATTCTCTCTCTCTCTCTTTTTTTTTTTTTTTTTGGTATGTGGGTAGTTCCCTGACCGGGAATCGAACCCAGGCCACAGCGCTGACAGCGCCAACGCTGAAGCCTTAAGCCACTACACCATCAGGGAACTCCCACCAAGCTATTCTCAATAGTCCTGGCCACCTTTAAGGCTGGGTCTAGAATAGCACTTTTGCATTTTTATATATATATAATATTTACATATAAAAATATATGTAAATATTTTTATTGTTAGACTTATTGGGGTGACATTGGTTAGCAAGAATTACGTAGGGCCCAGGTGTACAATTCTGCAGTGCATTGTCTGTGTGTTGCATTATATGTTCACCGCCCAGTGTGAGTTCTCTTTCCATCACCATGTAGTTGGCTCCCCCTCCTTCCTCTCGCACCCACTCCCTCTTCTCCCTCCCCCTTTCCCTTATCCCCGAATAACCCTTGAACTATACATCTTTTTTTTTTTTTACCACAGCCGACAATAGAAATACATTTTAAACCATGAACTCATGTATGTGAATATATGCATGTATGTGTGTAAGTAAAAACATCTCAGAAAATGATACACTCACCATATGGGATGTACTCAGAGACTTTCTATTTTAGTCTGTGCTGCTTTATTTGTTAAAATGCTATGGCAACCCATTATACTGACTATGCAATCCACAAGTAGGTCACAGTCTACAGTTTGGCCTAAATTAATGATGATGGTAGATATTATAATGGTACATAATGATAATAATACAATAAAAGCATCAACCAACAGAACCCTGAGCCTGATTTAGAAGAATCAGAGTTATTTAACAGTGACCTAGAAAAGGAAACGATGTGGAGGAGAGCTCTTTCAGTTCGGGAGAATTTTCTAAAATAGCAATTAACGACCACTTTGGAACTCTTTGTCCCATTTCACCTGTGTTTCTGACTCATCTAAATATTGTTGCCATAGATATTTGGAGAATCTGCTTCTATAAGGGGTGGGGGCAAAAATGCCTGAAATTTGTTTATAAAAACTTGTGTATTTATTCTTACATGTTTAAATTTCAGTCACCTTCAAAGAACTCTCTGATACAATACACCTATCGAGATACTTGGCCCACTGCTCAAAACAGTTTTTGAACTCGTCGATTTTGATGCTATTTAGTGCTTCTGCCATATTTTGTTTCATCTCTTACACATCAGCAAAATGTTTCCCTCTGAGGACTTTCTTTTTTATCGGGGGCAACAACAAAAGGAAGTCACTTGGGGTGAGATAGGGTGAATAGGGAGGGTAGGGCATGGGGAACATGCCGTTTTTTGGTCAAAAACTACTTGTAGTCAGGCCACACGCTGTTTGTGTAAATCACCCATCATGAAATGAGCAAACAGGTCGAAAGCATCTCCAAAAAAACTCACTGAAGCTAAACACAGCCTCTTGCAACAACACCAGCTGGCACACTGATGCAGGTGGGTCCCTAGAACACTCTCCTAGCAGGGGAAGCCTGTACTACAAGGGGCCTGCCCTCCAAAAGATAATTCTGGCTTTTGGGGGGTCCTCCCTGGATATATACTCTGACATTAACTGGATTTGGGAGTTAGAAGAAAATTCAATTATATAACACCATTATTCTGTGAACTGCTAAGAAAGAAAAAATGCTATCAATTATGATTGTGATTGTAAAATGCCATCAATTATGTGACATAGCTCTATTTCAGAGATGGTAAAATCTAAAAAAAATACATATTTCAAAATCAACAAAAATCAACAAGGTACTAATCATTCACTAGAGCTCTCTGCCAGCCTCCTAGTTGCCCTGTTTTCCACTTAATTGAACTGTGGCATTTTCTTATCCACAGGGGAAATTTGCAGGATTGTATTTTATTAACTCTATGCAATTTCATAAAAAAAAACAAAAAAAATTCTAAATCTGAAAGGCATCATCGGTGATAATCTGGATTGGACCTCCTCAGGCTGTTACAGTTGAAGAATCTGACACCCAAGGAGATGAGGTGACTTGCCCAGATAACAAACCAAAGTAGGGATAAAAAAACATGAAAAATAAACAAAGAAAAGATCAGGGTTGGTAGGCTGGAAAAGAGAAATCTAGTATCACAGAGAAAATCAAGGCTGCAACCAAAAACCTCTGGTCCATTTATTCTGTCTCCTCAGTTCTTGATAGGGAATTGATCATATCAGAACAAAGAGACCACAGGTCCCGTCTACCTGGTAGATCCAGTGACTTCATTCCGTGGAGAGAGATGGATTATTGCCGGACACTGTACTCCTCAACATTTTTAGTCATGATCTCTTCCCCTTCTCAAAAACTCAGGAGCTACCTCGGTTTCAATCCAATCACTTATTTTCTGTCAGACCATCAAGATCTTCCACTATCAACTTAATATGTTTCTCTATCATTTATATCCACCCATTTTCCCTAAGTGTTATTTGGATCCGCCTTCTCACCTAGTAACCAGCCATACTGTCTTCATTCTCCTTGATGCCTGAGCAAGTCCCAATCTACTGTTTAAATAAATCCACCTGCACTACTGCGTGTGGCTTGAGGCTTCCCACTTGCATTTCTTTTTAAATGTTCCTCATGCCAATTCCTGGCTATCTTTTCTTTTAAATCCAACATTTGCCATGCCCTCACCCTGGAAAACTTTCTTTCTTTAATATTCTTTCATCCTCCCCATGTGCTTAAAGTGTATTCTATATTCCTTTCAGTTTGACTCAGAGATTGACCTGAAAGATGCTAATTCATCTGCACTTGGGCACGTTGCATTCCTTTGGTACCACGTTTCACTGCCCATAACTTTGAGGATGATGCTCAGTCTGAGCCGTTCCCTGGTTCACATGGCCCCTGTCCTCAAGGAGCTAAGCACTTAGTAGGAAGGAATATTCAAGTACAAACACAAACTCCACACCAAGATACAAGAAAGAACCAAACAGCAAAGCTGTAGTCATGTTTATTCATAAAGTGTGAGTTCAGCCCCTAATGAACAGCTGAAGGTACAGAATAGTTTACTAACTTAGAAACTCTCACCTGCTCTCTCACCACTTACTATCTGCGTCCTAACACTTCGCCCATGCTTCCCGATTCCCAGTTCCTCAAGGATACTTTGTCACACCTCTGTGCCCGTGTTGGTAGCTTCCTTTGCCTAGAGCACCCCTCACTGCTTTCTTTACCTGGATCATCTATGTCCTTTCTGAAATCTCTCAAGAGTTCTTTTTTACCACCTCTCCGCCTGTAGGCCCCTACGCTGTGCCTCAGTGAAGCCATGGAGCAGGGTGACTACGGCCTTCACAGCACCTGTCGTTGTATCAGAGCTGTCTGCATACATGTTTCCATCCCCAACTAGGCTGGGAGGTACTTAAGGCGCCAAGGATCATCCTTGAATCTTTGGCACCTAGAATGGTGCTGACAACTATAATTTGTGGTCAATTCGTGGTGTCCTGGGAAAAAGAGGAAAATGAATTGGAGAGAAATGCTATCTACCTACCACTGGAGGGAATGACACTTCCTGGGGTTAGTGAGCAAACAGAACCACAGTTATTCCTCCCAGATGTTAGAAGTTATTCTTACACTCAGGTTGCTCTTTGGAGTTCATCTTTTGGTGTGGAATGAGTCACATCAGCTTGTTAGCAATGTGTTAGAAAAAAATATCAGCTTCTAAAAGGTTAGAGCCAGTTGGCCTATGTTCGGTGACTCATCAGGCAGCCTTAGAAATGCTGTTTGTCTTTTTATGCTGCAGCCATTTCATCGCTGCCATAGTATTGCTAGGTTGGATGACTCATGTTATATCAGTTTGCTTGTTTTCTCTTGAATCATGGTTTTCCTCACCCTTTAAAACTAGCGATATATGCATTAGCTTTAACAGAGTTCTAGTAACTCATTTCAGTTTACTTTATTCTCTACTATCATGACCACTCCAGTAACAATGTTTTCAGAGCAGGGGAAGGGGTATTCTTAAGGAAGGAGAAGGCAATTGAAGTTTATTTTCAAGTACTCAGTAAAAAACCTAAATGTCAGTCCATTTGCTTTCTGGGATTCCTAATCGGAGAGGTTTTCCGTTTACTTGGACTCACCCAAGAAAGATATCTCTGGCAGTCCATTGGCGGGATTCAACTATGAATCACATTAGAGTTTCTCACTTTCCTGCTTTGCTGGATGTCAGGACATTTAGCCTAGTGGAAATGTATAAACTCCAGAGCTCTATCAATGCCTGTGGAATGCCACATGCATTGTCAGGATGATGCAAAGGGCACCTGAGTCGCATAAAGCTTGATTGAACCTCCTCTGCCATTTGCTACCTGGGCAGTGTTAGGCAGCCTGCTTAAACTGTGTGCCTCCCTGACCTCATTTGTCAAAAGGGATTTAAAACACCTGCCTTGTAGACTTGTGACACATGTACGTGACATAGTACATATAAAGGCTCATACATATTTAATGTCAGGTACGTATTAAATCTTGAAAATGTTAGTACAATCACTTTCAGGCTGTTATAAAATTGTTACCCAATGAAGTAACTTTTCATTAGTAACTCACATTATTCAAAGATTTAAATTTGAAAAACACGTCAATAGCCTTATGGGGCTTAGGCACCAGCATTGACATTGTAGGTTCAGGATTTCTTATGTAACTCCTGTTTGGTTTATCATTTGGGATTTACTCCTGGCTTACCCTGTGTCAGGCACAAATACTATCACAAAGTTGAATCACTCAGGGACCCAGAATACTGTTATTGATATTCGACAGAGTTGTTTGTATGTGGAATCCTTGGGAAAGTTCTCTGGTGGTCCCTTTTGGCTGAATCAATTACTTTGGAAAATTTCATTGACCCAGGAAAAGCCTGAGGTGAGACAGCATCATAAAATGACTCAGAAATCCAAAGAGCAGCTTCCAAATTATTTTTTCCGTGATATATAGGAAGACGGCTCTCGGTAAGTCAGCAGAAAACTAAAAGAATTTATTCCAAAAAGACAGCCATGCCCATTTAGGCAACGAGGGATGACCTCAAGGTTCTGTTTATAGATGCAAGGTTGGAGGGCACATTCTGTATGCAGCAGGTGTATTTAAAAGAATATGGCATTTTGGAAAGTGGTTCACAATTTAGTTTTAAGTGAAAAGAAAAATTCCAAAAATATGGAAAATCTAGATGTACGTATTAAAATGCCTGGAAAGAGCGATGGGATTGCAGGTGGATTTTTGTATATATGTGTCTTTCTAATTTTCAAACAGTAAGCATATGGATCTCATGTGATGAGATAAAAGTCACATCGAAAAGAAAGTGATTGCAGTTCAAAATTTATCTGCACGAAGTTCAAGGACTTCTATAGCACTTCCTATCACCTGGTAACAAGTCATTTAAGTATTCATCTAACAGTGAAGGGAGAGGTGGCTTAGAGTCCAAGGATTTGGGCTGAGAGGTCCCAGTGCTTGAAGGAATGTGCAACAATACCTAACGATACAAGATAGGTGTCCACGCTTGTTTCCTATTCATATGGTAGAAAAAGCTTCCACAAAATATTTTCAAAGGCACTTTTCCCTGGATCATGGAGACCAACATGACTCCTACAATAATTTAGTAAAAACAGTTGTTGGGAACTGTTCCTTACTTAATAAAATTATGATCTTATCATAAAAAAGTCTGCTAGTTGTTGCAAGAAAGTCATGCAGAAGCCTCGTGGTAAACAACTGGTTTATCCTACCAGTAATAAACTTGCAGAGCTTATTCTAAACCCAGAGGATTATGAAGAACTGAGCAAACAAATAGAATTTTATTTTAAAAATTTATTAATATATTCATAAAAATCAATATTGGCCAGATGAAGCAGAGATGTGAAAAAAAAAAAAAGTAAATTTATCTTGCCTGAGTAATTAGACTTCAGGAAACAAACATTACGAAGAACTGGCTGTATCTTGCTTACCGCAAAGAACAAAGCCTGCCCCATGTCAGACCACAGAGCCTCACAGAGCTCAACTTCTTTCTAAACCAGCAAAGATCAAGGCAGTCATAAAATAAAGAGGGCTTTGTGTTTTCAATATTGGTTTAGATTTGAGGTAGCAAGATAAAGAGTCTCTTTCCGAAAATGAAGCCAAGCAATCTTAAAGGTGAGCTCTGTTGGCAGGAAGCCATCAGACAGTGAACTATCAGTTAGAACTCAGTTAAAATAGAACGTTAGAGAAAGAAAACCTAGAAGCAGCCATCTGGAGAGAGACATCCAATAATCCCACACCTTCTCGTGGATGAGCCTCAGCCTCACGTCGATGCAAAGCTTACGTTGGCTGAGGGCAAGGGGATCTGAGGGAGAGGAAAGATACTGGGTGCTTGGGGAAGTATGGTATGATGTCGGTTTGTTTGGTTTTGTGGGCTGTTCCTTTGAGATCTGGGTCTTTCATGATGGAGGAAGTAGAGTGTAGGTTATCATACACTTCTTCATTCCAACAGTGTGGGATGATTAACCTCTACTTTCCCCTGCCACTCTAAACAGCACTGATCTTGAATGACAAGTTACATTTTCTGTGAGTCACTGATCTTTCTTAGTTATTAATAATTATTTATCCAGAAATCCATGAATAAGTAGACCCCTCCTGTAGAGAGTCCAAGCAGAGAAAAGTAGTGATATTTCTAGTCTTCTCTTTGTAGAATTTTCAGGGGTGGGACATAAAGGGAAATTTCAAATTGTTAAGTACATATTTAGTTGAATAAAGGATAATTTCTACCACAATAGTATCACCACCCTAACTATGAATTTATTAGGGAAGCACAGTAGGAAGTATATAGGGAGACTCTATGCAGGTATTAATACCTGTTCAGTCTGTGCTTATGAACTTTCATTATAACAGAAAGTGTTGTTTCTCTCCATTTATTTATTTATTTATTTAATGCAATTCTAGAAGCAGAAATTTTACTGTTTCCCAAATATTTTTAAACCAAGTACTATCCTATTTCCTGCCCAGAATGTGGTAATTTGGTCGTTGTAAAATCTATAGCTGTGTGATTTTTATTTTAAGGATAGATTCTGGCTTTTCGTTCAAAGAAAAATTTATTGAGCATCTGCTATTTGCCAGGTAGCAGGGAATTCTTGTCTCCAGGCATTTACAGTTTAGTGGAGGAAACAGAATAGAGACAACAGAATTCAATGCGATGAATGTGAACGTTAGGCATAAGCACAATATGCTATGGTAAATTTAGTAATTTATTTACTCCTTTTTCTAAAACATAAAGGTCCTATTAGCCTCAGGGCCAGCTAGATCTAGGGGCTCCAACAATGTTCTCAGGAGCAGGGTGTCTCTCTCTCACCATCTTTCATCATTTTGTTTTGTTTTGTTTAGTGACAGTATCAATCTTAGACAGCAGATTGGCTCCAAAGCTCCAAAACAGAAACCCCATCCCATTAGTTTCTGCTAAAGTCCCAGGGCTGGCTCTGATGAACCCTTCCTGAGTCACATGTCCACTTCTGATGTAAGCACTATGGTCCCGTGAAACACCATTCTGACTGTCTACCCAATCATAGGGACTGAGTTAGGGATGAGTGGGTCTCCAGGGAAAAATCAGGGTGCTGCTAGCTGGATGTCCACCATATATGATCATCAATTATATTAAATAACATGACATCACAGAAGCACTGGATTTGAAGACGCTCTATGCTGTATCAATTTCTACCTTATACCAAATATATCTGTTCCACTCACATACTTGAGTATAATCTTTAAGGAGAAGTCTATACTAAGTTATTCAACATGAAGATATAGAATCACATCCTAAGGTAGAGGTTCATCAAAGAGTTGAACAATATTCAAATGTATCCACTCAGAAGCCCTAGGCATGAGCAGACAAGGTTGATAACAAGAAACTATATTGGAAAGTAAGATGGAATAATGAAAGGAAAGGAAAACTATATAAAAATACAAGAAAGGTGGTGGACTCAGTAGAGTACTCCCAAATCCTTCAATCCTTTGATATGTAGAAGTTATCTGTATGAATGGTTTTAAATATTTATCCCACCATCCCAGCAAGATAATATAGATCAAGTGAACGAGAAGTTTAAATTCCAAACTAAAAGAAATGGTTTTTAACTCTTTAATTTTTTTCCAAGATAACTGAACAAAACCAAGAAACCAACAAATAAAAAAAACAAAAAACAAAAAAATCTTTGAAATCTATCTTTTTTTTTATGGAGAAGAATGTCTGTTTGATTTTTCCAAAATGTTGCCTGAATGATACTTTAATGTGGCAGGTCAGTTACATAAGAGGAAATAATTTATCAGTAAACACATAACTGTGTTTTTCCACAGGACCAAGATGTTCCAATGGTTTCCCAGTAAATGAGTTTATTTTATTAAAGATCTATTTTCATAAGCCAAAGTTCATTAGTGGTCATTGCTACCACAAGTATGTCATAAATAAACCAAAATATAAGCACATTAAACAAATACTGTCATAAAAATCCAGGCCTGGGAATAGTCATGTATCAAAAAATTAAGTACAAGGATTTATCATCTTTAAGATGTTCACAAATATTTTCAATTTAGAGAATGCCTAATGATTATATTAAATTAGTTGCTCCTTCCTTTGTACTTCACAGAACTTCATGTGTCTGTCAAAGCATTTATCATGTTGCATTTCTATTAAATATGTTGAGCCCGCCTTTGTGTGGAAAGGGTTTATGTCAGGTATCATTTGTCTGCCTTCATACCTGGACTATGAGTTCTTAAGGACAGGGACTCAAGATTTATCTTTTCATCTCCAGACACTGTGCTTGGTGCCTACAAAAGTACTAACGAAATGCTCAGTAAAATAAAGAATGAACAGATGAATTAATGAACTTTCCCATTTAAATGAATTCCTGAACCCCCATTTTAAGTGCCTCAAAACTCAATTCTATGTAAGTTAGCCAGCTCCCAGGTATACACCTGCTCACGAAGTTAGACTATGACCTAAGCAGAGAGCAGGGAACAGCCTGGACCTGGGTCGGGCCCGCTGCTGGGGGACAGGCAGGGTTGGCGGTGTCTGCTTCACTCACAGGACGGACCACCAGTTGCCTTTTTGTGTTGAGAGAAAAAGAAACTCTTGGTGAAAAAACTCTGTTGCCTACTGGGATTCACGTTGGTATGTTTGGCAAATGCTTGAGTCTGCTCCAAAGGTGATTTTCAGGTTAGGAGGTGGAAGACGATTAATTTTAAGGGAAAATAGCCAAGTGTGACAGGCCAAGCCAATGGCATATCTTCCTTATTTTGGGATTTCGTGCTCGGGCAGGTCTGCCACTTGCATTGTCTCCTCTGCCCACCCTCCCAGTAGACCCAGGGAAGGCAGCAGGGTGATATGCCAAAGCTGGGGGAGCTCTCTTAATAAGCTCGCTGACATTTGGGGGTACTTTGGGATCCCTCAAATAGCGTGCAATGCAAAGCAGGGTCGGCCATTCTCCCTCTGCTCCTTTCTCACCAGTGCTTCATCACGTTCTACTACCTAGCCTTAAGGGGAGAAATTTAATCTTCCATCTTCGTGTTTTCACAGGGGAAGAAACTTCCTTTCTCCCTCCCATCGAGGCTGTGGCTTCTCTCCCCATCCATCCTTTCCCTCAAGGGTGGAAGGGTAGCCCGTGTCCAGGAGCTCCCTCGCTGTGCTGTGACTGCTCTTACCCAAGTGCCTCGCTCCCTGGGACCTGAGTGGGAGCCGAGGGCATTCAGGTTCTCCAGCTCCCTCTGGTTCTGCAGGAGCAAGCATCCCAGGAGACAAAGACCTTCTGACTTGTCCCTCTTTGCTTTCTGGTGAATGAGAGAGGCCTGTGGTCTGCCATGCACCCAAAGACTCATTTCTCCCCTATCCTCCCAGCCTACCGTAGGCTCCCGATGGCCCCGAGATCTGCCTTTGGGTGAGGATAGGGTGAAACACTTTGGGTGCAGATCCAAATTGCATCTTCCAATCCAAAATTTAGGAGACTTCACGGAGCATCTTGGGCAGTTGCCCAGTTCATTAATAAATCTGGTTCATTACTAAACTCACAAATGATCATCAATTTAGCTATCAGTTCTTAGAGTCTGTCTGTACTCTCCCTCGGAATCTGGTGTGGAGCCAGGGTGGATGATCACCTCCTCTCCTGGGTACCTGAGATGCTGCTCTGACACTGTCAGGGTCCAGGGAATCAGTGGGCTGTGCCCAACACGGCAGTGGTGGAGGGGTCACATGTGACCTGGAAGGGCCAGCATGGTGGGCCTGATGGAGCCCCGGGGAAGCATGTCAGGAGTGGCTGGGCCTGGGGGAGAAGCATTGATGGAGGAGCTACGGTGCCCAGCAGAGGTCCATTCAAAATCACACATGAGAGTGCCAGATACTGACTGGTGGCTTCCAGAAATGTTTGAGGATGAGGAAGCTTTATAGCTACTAAGAGCCTACATCATGTAGGTGAAGCCAATGAGAATGCAATGACTATTTTAGGTGAACTCATTCATATTCACAAACTGTTGGCTGCTGGGGAAATCATGGTTATCTCACTTTTTTCTCCATCTGAGCACTCATTCCTCAGAGGACCTTATCCAAAAGGGGTGATTCTAGCAGGGATAGGAACTAATTAATTCACTTGAAATGCTGACCATTTCATACTGTGCTGTGTAAAGAATTATGGGTTGAAATAAGAAAACCACTATTGTTATGAAATGCTAATGTACTAATTCTAGAATTTAAAATTATTTTTTTGTTCATTTCTGTGTGCCTTTGGTATACAGTGAAAACTAAGCCTGCAAACTAGAAATGAAGGCTTATTCCTTAAAATCTATTTTTCAAAGCTGATTTTCTGTGTTCTAAAGAATTCTCTTTCTTGCCACCTCAAAAATGTCTTATAGATCAAAACTATTTGGTCTCAAAGTGAATTTCTTTCAGCTAAGCTATTATTTCAAAAAGTAATACCAAATCTCTGTATAGTTTATATCTGAAAACTGTTCCAACAAGTAGGTACTACTTAATACATTTTTTAAGTTTAGTGTTTAAGTTGGTAGCTAAACATATACATGTATACACAAACATACACAAGATTTTATTTTGCTATAAAATGCATCTTTTCATCTACAAATATGGTTATAATTTTAAACATTTCCCCAATTTTATGACTTATTTTCTTTGCTGTCATAAACAATTTCTTATTCTCTTCCAGGTAGTTGGCAAGATTTGTTTCCTATTTTCGTTGAAGTGGAAGCTATGAAAATACTTTTATTTGTGTTATAATATTCAAATGGTTTCTATTTCTTTTCCCCTCAAGAATAACAGTTGTATCAGTCAGCATTAGGGTTTGGGTTTTTCAAATGACGAATTCGCATCTGAATTGAGTCTGAAAAACTTGCTCATCATTAAGGTTCTCCACATATTTAAGGGATTATTTACAAAATGTCATGTGTTCTCAGTATTCTCACCAATTAGGATGTTTTTCCAGCTGTTGACAAGTTGACAAACATATTTTTTTCTGCAATTCTGACCCGGCTTTATGTCAGAGGTAACAATAATAATGTTCTGATCATGGAAACGTGGTCTGGTGTGGTGGAGGAGAGGAGGGGACTTCCGTAAACGGTTATCTGGGCTTTGATTTGAGTGCCACCGCTTACTAGCTGTGTGGTCTTGAGTAAGTGACTGCACCCCTCTGAACCTCCTCTGTGATGTAGGAATCATGCACACGGGCTGGGACTGAACAAGACAATGCTTGTTGGGACTCTTAACATGGTAGGCTCTGAAAAATGTGAGCTTTGTTATCTATTGCTATCTGTGTGGGTTTAATGTAACGTTCATCTTTTAAACAGTTATAAAGTCATAAGACTTATATGGCTAGACGTTACCTTATCGATCAATCAGTTAGTGGTATTCCGCAGACCAGGAAATCATGGCATTGGAAAGTTAATGATGGAAAGAGTCTGTCTTTCTCTCTTGTATAATAAAGAAATTGGAGGCAGAATCATCACTTGCTCAAGTTTCTATCTGAAAATTGTGGGCAAAGCCAACCCTCAGAAAGGTGGTCTAAGTACGAGGTCAGCCTCAATGACAGTTTATGGTTCACACCTAAAGTGAGGTAAGCCCAGCCTGTTTTGAGAGGGGGGCTCCCTCAGTTTACCGTGATCAGGCACGGAATGCTTTGGAGAATCCTGAACAATATGAACTGAGTCCATGGAATCAGTTGTCTAAGGTCTGAAGAGTTAGACACTCACTGTGATTGGTAACTCCACACCCCAAAGTTACTGCAGATCCACTTAAGGTACTTCTATCAGAGACTTTTCCTGTTACTATCAACCCGATTCTGAGAAATAAGAAATCCTAGGCTCTAGTTCCCCTGAACTTCTCACGGTTAGAGGGCTTCATATTTATCTGAAGCACAAAAAGAGTTGGAATAGGGGTGAATTTCCCACATTGCAATCCTTCACATTGCCACGGTCACAAATTTTTATTGCTACACACCTGTTCTATTATTTGCTTTTTAAAAAGGGGCCTCATCATTTAAAATTCACCTCATCCCAAATGATAATGTCTGGGAAGTGGCACATTTGCCGTACTGATTCTGTGTTTTCTAACATAAAGAAAATTTTGTGACTATTAAAAGATGTCTGTATATAACCACCTGTGATTGTCTCACGTACGTGCTGCCGTCCTTACATCCCAGGAGTCTCCCACACCTGCTTATCCCCCAGGTCCATCAGGATAAAGTGAGATTTGCAGTGACAAAGGCTTTTCTATTCTCAACGGTTTAGTCTCTGGGGTAAAACTTAAAAGGAGCCAGTATCCTGCATCCTATGGGGTTTTTTTGTGGGGGGCAGGTCGGGGAGGACCCATGTACTTTTGCACAAGAGACCATGATGCCAAGTCCGATCAAATTTTCTGTTTTAAATATTGTTTAAAAAAATTGAACCACCACCATTAGGACATACTATTCTTTTCAGATTACTTCCAATGACATCACATTAAGTCCAGACATTTCATACCAATCTGTACATCCACAAGGAAATTTCACCTAAAAACTAACATTCTTTAATAAATCCTAAAAGCCTGTGGCAATGGTAACAACCCCCAAAATAACATTCCTTCACAGATAAAATATTTGAATCAGAACAAGTGAAAGAAAGTACATAAAAAATTAGCCCTCACTAATGAACAATGTATATTTTGGAAAAGATCTTGGAGAGTAGAAGGAAATCCCAGCCCTACACAAACATTCCCCTGTAGACACTGACCTCTTGATTGAACTGATTCGTTTTCCTGAAATTTCTTCCCTTCACGAAGAACTTAACATAGCTTTCACCATTTCTTTCAAATCTAAGTCCATTTTCCTTTTTGTTTTCATTCATGTATAAATAGAATCATGGCCATTTTTCTATTGCATAAATAAGTGGTCAGAGAGAGAGAGAGAGACGTATACATATGTATGCACATCTACATTTATATAATTAACACAAAGAATGCTTGATTTGGGGGGACTTTAGTGTTCATTGAGCTAAGCTGAGTTTCACAATTTCCATGCAATGTTAAATAGGTGTTCTGTTGAAAAAGTCATCCACAATCAAATAACTTTGGTAAACACTGGATTTAACAAAACTCAGTATTATAATACTACATACATTTTGATTTCCAAGAAGAGCATATAGCAGTGCTTCTCAAACTTTAACGTTCATACAGAATTGTGTGTTGATGCTGATGCATCTGGTCCAAGGACTACACTTTGAATAAAAAGAGTGTCTTTCTTCAAATCTTATTTTACTGGAGAAATGCCCCCCTTACACACAGGTGGTATTTTGAGATTTTTTGTTGGTTGGTTAGCTGGCTAGTTGGCTGACTGGCTGGCTTGCTCATTGGTATTTGTGAGTTTTGGAAATAAACATCAGTGATCTCCAAGTTTTGAAACTGTTAATATTGCTGAATCACCTCATTTTATAGGATGATGGGTGTGATTTTTTTAAATCACCCTAAATTTACCTAATGAATTTTTACCTTTTCAGTGGCTTTGCCTTGTTTCAGTCAGATTATGTTTGGGAAAATTTAAAATCCTATACCATTTCAGGAAGGGGTGAAGGAAATAAAAGGACACATCTCAAGCTGTATTTCAATGCACAATGAAGGATATGATATGTTCACTTTATAAGCACACTAAACGTGTACCTGATTCCTATAGACAGACAGAAATGTACTAGCAAACACTTGTTTGAATTGATATTATTGGTAATTTTTGTCAGCTGTCAAATACTTAATCATGGGATTATGTAGCAAATCATCCAACTACTTTAGGTATCCAGCAAGCCAGCCACTCTGTACTCTCCTGCGTACCATCCACTCACTAGGATTACCTGTCCATTCACCTGTCTCACTATACCCTCGCACATCCAATCTCCACCCACCCATTCAGTCACAGGTCCACCTACCTACAGCAACCCTCTCATCTATCCACACACCCACTCTTCCACATCAATTTGCTCAGCAGTATTTATGTCACATTGTTCCTTTGCAAACACAAAGTAAAAGCAAAATTAATCTGTGCATTTAAGGTAGGATAAAGAGTAAATTAGAGATGATTTTATAATCTCCTAATATACTTTTTATGTGCTAAACTCTCAAGCTGTAAAAAAGAGTTACAGATGTTTCCTGAATTATGATGGTTTGACTTATGATTTTACAACCCTGCAGTGGGACAAAAGCAACATGCATTCAGTACAACTGGTGCTCTGAACTTTGATCTTTTCCTGGGCTGGCAATATATGGTACAATGCTCTCTCATTCTCTCATGAGGCTGGGCAGTGGCTCCTCAGTCATGTGATCACAAGAGTAAACAAAAGATAGTCTACAGTGTACTGTGTTGCCAGCCGTTTGGGGATATTGCATTTCGTGTTCCCCCATCCCATCATGTCTACAAAATGCCCGCTCGTGTCTCCTGATTTTGGTGAGAAGAAGGAGGCAATTACTCTTGACATGAAACTCAAGATAATTACCCAACTTTAGGCTAATTAATGTAAGTGTTCCAAACATATTTCACATAAGCTAGGCTAAGTTATGGTGTTCTGTAGGTTAGGTGCATTAAATGCTTTTGCAAGTTACAATGTTTTCAACTTAAGATAAGGTTTATCGAGATGTAAACCCGTCACGAGAGGAGGAGCTTCTGTATTTCAGTGGTAGCTTTTGAACAATGTCTGGGATGGTGCTAGTATAGGAAGCTGCCTAGGAGCTGAGATCTGGGCTGTCTAATGTATTTCCTCTACCGGAAATTCCTAATCCTTCATTTCATTCATTCCTTTCCTACCACATGGCCTGGCATTCCGCTTCATGCTACTCACCAGCCAACTAAACTGAACTACTTGAAATGGCCCAAATCGTGCCTTTGACTATGCTCTTCCCTCCATCTGGACTGTGCTTCCTGTCCATGTAGATGTCTAGTTCACAGCCCAGTGCATCTTTTTTCTCTGTAAAGTTTTCCCAGATCTGCTCTCTGATTTGTCATCTGCAAGTCCCCTGTAACATTCGCCACTTTTGACCTCATATTTAGTTATTTGTGAGTACATCTGAACTCCCCTACCCAGCCACCTGTCTTTGTGCCTATAAAGCTTCCTAGGAAAATGAGGTCTATACCTGATTTATCTTTGCATCCTTCACAGACTATCAAGCAGAGAGCCACTCAGTAAGTATTTTTTAATGAATCCATCCATTTACACTTCTGATTGAATGAAGACACCGAGTGTCCCAATTTCATGAGTAACTGAAGAGTTTGAGGCTAAGAAACATCCTAGTGCCTATAAAATTCTTAGTTAACTGTATTAGTGGGTTATTATTGCTGAAACTTTTGTAAAGTATTTTACCATGCCTTTACCCAAGGATGCTTATATGTTTCAGTGTGATGTTATAGTCTTGATTTAATTAGAGTATTGACTTTCTGGAGAATAAGTGATGAAAATACATCTTTACCCCTTGATATATTAATTCTTACACGATTTTTCACACAATTAACAGACCATTCAATGTCAAACTTGTAAAGAACCAAACGACAGTGTTATTTGGAACTTATTATCCAATGATAGTTTCTACTGTTTCCTTAGGTTTTCACATCACCTGGGAGATGCAGTCTCTTTGCCATCAGCAAAATTCCTACCTACCCTGTTCCATTCTAAAAAATGATTTTAGCTTTTGTTGTTGTTGCTTTTCCTTCCTTTACATTGTCCCAAACACGGTATGAATGCTCAATAAACTATTATATGAAAGAAAGAGAGAAAGAAGAAAAGCAACTGACTCAGTTGGTAGCACAGAATTGTCCCAAGGCTGGAGACAACAGGGAATTTGTATTAAAACTCCTACTTTCCCATGGACAGATTCTTTAAGCTGTAATCTAATACTGTATGTCCTGGTTTTACTTTCTTCGCTAATTTATGTGATCATGTTGAGGTAGACCCAGATTACATCTTGAGGTTTTTTCCCCCTTTATTATTAATTCTTTGAATTTTAAGATGCCAATTTTGAAAATTACTGCCAATATCCCTATCTTTACTTTGAACAGTGAGGGGAAACTATAAGAAGGGTTTCATTAACACGGATTCAGTTCTCGATGTGAATCCACCCGGACCTTTTCAGACGGCAGGTGGACCTGGCAACCTCTGAGGGACGGAGCTGCTTCATACATGTCCAGGATCTCTGGGCGCTGTGCCTCAGTGACCACATTCATCAGCCCTGTCAACTGAATGAACTCCAGTTGGAAGGAAATCATTCCATTTTGGCGACAATGAATAATAGTATTTAATGCACATATGAAGTCTCCCATGGCCTGTAGATCTCCTGGATGGTGTCCCCCTGCCGGGATCACTCTGGTTTCTCTACTACTGCCATGCTTCCCTTTGCCTCTAGGTTAGGGCTGCAGCCTAGGCTGGCTGACCACCAGGCGTGGAGTTGCTGTGGCTTTAGACATGCAGGATCTTTGTCCTCACGTTACAGAGGAGCAAAAGAAGGAAAGACTCAGGCAATCATAGTAGTTCTCTCTCTCTCTCTCTCTCTCTCTCTCTCTCTCTCTCTCTCTCTCTCTCAGCCTTGCACAGTTTCATGGGCAAACATTTGGACATACTTTGTAATTTCCAACACTCCTGGAGGTTGCTTTTCCTGTAGTACTTACACATGGTCTTCTAGATGTCTGCTGTAAGTCCCATCCGGCCTGCGTCCCTCTGAAAGCCTCCCCTGACTCTGGCATCCTCCACTGAAAGCCCCTGCCCTACTAGCTGCACCCCACTCTCCACTGTCAGCTGCCCCGGCGAGCGCCCTGAGCAGTGGCCCCAGAGGGACACAGCAGCCTAGTGCCTAACAGGTTCTCTCTGTTGGATGTGTCTGCTGACTCGAGAGTCCTGCCCTCACGCTTTCCCCACCGAACTCCGCACCCATTACCCTCACCTTGGGGGCCAGGGGCCAGGGGAACACCCCGTACTTTCTCCTTTAGAGCCCTGAGGAGAGAGCCATTCCAGCATTTCTAACGTGGTCACCTTTGGCAAAGATCATTTCAGTTCCACGCCATCAGCTCTCCCACGAACTGGGGACCCGGACCATTGTGATTTGGGGGCTATGTGTGCATTCTCATACTGAGGCAGTGAATGCTTATCACGGAGGAAGTAAGGGAGGCTGCAGGTACAAACTCCTGCCTGCTGCTGAATCGGCGCCGGACGGCGTTTTATCGTGTAATTCTGGGAAGACAGGTAACTGCAGGCAGCTGCTTGTGCGCCCGCTGCAGAAGCACCTCGCGGCTGCACGGCCAACGCCCTGGGCTACGGATGACCCGGGCTGCCTGGACGGGGCTGGGCGCCGGCGCGGCCTTTCTTGGTGGGGTGTCCATCACATAGCAAGAGCGAGACGGACGCTGAGGAACGCTGACCCTTCGAGGATGAGGGCAGGGGAGGGGGGGGGAGTGGGGCTCCAGAGTTACAAATAATCTTTTCTTTGCAGCTGGAGAAACTGAGGCAATGGAAAGAACAACATGGTGCAGGGTCACAGAGGGGAGCCTGCCACTTTGAGAAAATGATCTTCCTTTACTCTGTCATTTCCAGGCGGCTGCTTGAGAGCTGATCTTATTTTTAGATAAGCCGGGCAGGGTGGTGCGTTTTGGGAACGACGCTAATTAGGAGAAGCCGACCGAAGACAGAAAAAAATAGACTCATTTCCTTATACAACTGTGGCAGCAAGTTCACTCGCTGTTGTTGCATGCAAGTCAAAAATTAACATAATACAAATTGAGGAATATATTTAAGCTATGAAACATACCAAGACCCACCCCCCAGCTGAAGAGCTGGAGGACTCTTAACAGCACCACAGACCTCGTGCACGTCCTTGCTGGCCTCTCCGCCGTCCCCCATCACGCAGAGGTAGCTGTGCCCCCGGAGGGGCTGTGGGTCTGCCCTGTGCTTCGTTTGAACAGTTTTAGCATCCAAACATGTATCACTTTCACTGTAATACTGAATTTCGCTTGTTTTTTTTTTTTTGTTTTTTTTTTTTGAGCATCATAGAAATGGTATATTACATGTGCATTTCTACATCTCAGTTTTTCCTTCCAATATTATGTTTCTAAGATTCATCTGTATTATTGCTTAAAGCTGTGGTGTACTCATACTCACCGTACAATATCCGTTGTGTGACTATATCAAAATTTAGCTAGTCACCTTTGACAGTGGATTTTGGGGTTTGTGAGTAAAGAATTAACAATCAGAACTGGGCTGATGTACCTGTTTAACAGTCTCTCCAGGTTAGTGCCTTTCAAAAAGATTTTTTTTTTATTCTTATCAAAAACAAATACATTTTATTCTGTACCCCAGTACAGATGCATATATCAATTATTAGAACAAAGTTTTATCAAATATTACTATTTTAACCATGTGTGATATACTCTAATATTTCTATTCTAGTTCATTTGATTTCATTTTTACTTTTTAATGCTTAACCAGCATTTGATGAGGCCCACCAAATTGCTCTCATTACCCTCTGTGTTACAGATCACAATTTATAAAACACTGCTCGAAGTCTTACAGCGAAGAAGGAATTAGTAGGTAGAAGTGTATAGCGTGCTTATTTTTAATATTATAAATTTTATTGGGGTCAGAAAAAACAATGTGGCAAAATCCATATAATATTCCTGCTCAGTGGTCCTTGCTAGGATCACTATGATGATAAGATTTTGTTTCTCATCTCAACAAAGCTTCCTTAATGAGATAAAAAATGTTCCACAGACTTAAATACTTCTAAGAAGTCTTTTTATCTAAACTAATTTTTTTAAAGATTCAGCACAATATAAGGGTTTTTAATAAAATCATTTTATATCACTTTAGAAAATTTAATTTTGCCATCAGAAGAAGCAAAATATTTTTTCCTTTCCTTTGTCACAGGAGGTAATTGGTGGTTTTCCGGATTAGGAGGCAGAAAGCTAAACGCCCACAGACCTTGGGCATCTTTCCTGTGAATTTCTAACTCCAAGCAGCAGGCAGGTGATACTGTTATCATGAGGTCTACACCCATCTCTCTTTGACTTAATAAGGATGCTAGGAAACATTCTAGATTTTAACCTTTTCAGGCAAACATTGCAGAAGAGTCTCTTCCATGTACCCTCAAATGCAAAGCAGCCCTAAAAGCTCTTTTATACTTTATCGGAGCTGATGGCATTAATCCTTTTCCACCCCAAATATCTTCAAACCTGAAGGGATAAAGTTTCCTTCCTGTTACAAGAGAATTCTGGAATGCTGGGTCACTCTACATGCCAGGTATCCTCACCCACAAAGAGGAGAGTGAAAAGAATGTTCTATCGCCACGTTCCCCTTTGCATCCAGGGTGAGAAATGGCTTAAAGAGTTTGGGGTCTTCAGTGAGGTACCAAGATTCCAGAGTATTCTGTGTGTCTCCAGACCTTCTCTTTCTTGCTTGGGAATGGAATTTTTCTATATTGGAAGAACTACTAGTGTCCTCTCCAAGTAAAGCAGGAAGTATTTTTAGAAAACATTAAAACCATATTTTTATAATTATAATAACATGGGGTTATTTTTGGATCATAAATTAGTCTCTTCCTTCTTAACCTTGCTTTCCCTTTCTTTAGAGACTAATCAAAAAGTTAGAAATAATTCAATTTTTAATTCTTTATGCAGATTTTTTTTATTATTCTCTTCCTTTCTATGTAATATTATTAAGGAGTTTTGATTACTATTCACAATAGTGTCTACCACCTTTTTTCCTTTATTTTTATTTGTAATTCACTGGCTGTTTCACAAATTTTATTTAAGAGATAATGTTGCTGTAGAGACAATTTACATTTCAAAGAGAGTCTTTAATGACTAAGAATAAGAACTCTGGAGCCAGACATTTTGGGTTCAAAACCTGGCTCCTCCACTTACTAGACGTGTCACACTGACAAGTTACTTAAACACTGACGTCTCAGTTTCCTCATCTGTAATATGCAAACAATCACAACGTCTTCCTCATTTTAGGGGTAATCACATACATGCATATAAGTGCATTGCGTACCAGTATATCATAGAAAAGACTCAAAGTTACTCTTATAGCTGTCATCATTACATAGTTATTTTATTGTATAGCAACCAGTGACCTCCTTCTCACTCCTGTCTAAGAAACGAAGGCTGATTTTTGTTGCTGTTTCTAAATTTGTTAACACCAACACGCTCTTTCCTCTTTGGGGAGCAATACATCCAACATAATATACTGATGAAAGTTTAGCTTTGCTTAGTTATCCAATTAGATAAAGTACATAAAGTACTTTATAAATTGTAACTTACTATACAAATGTCATTTATTATAATACCTACTTCCAAGAGAATTTCCGTTTTCCCATTATTTAAGAGAAGTCTTATCTTTCCTCGTGGAAATAAACGTGAAGTGATTTCCCCATAAAGAATCATCGTTACGGAGCCTCAAAGATCTCAGACTCAGATTGTTGATGGCATTTTTCATTATTGGGATAAGGATTTAGATTGTATCAGACTTAAACACATTTGCAATTTCAGCTTTTCCTTCAACAAAGATATGAACAGATTGCTGTTCCTTGTCTATCAAAAAAAGCAAAGCACTCTTTTCTGCAGGAATTTCAAAAATAAATGTTAAAGAAGATAGGTTTCCAGAAACTTCAACTCTCAGACCATCGAATGCATACTTCACTTAGCGAACTGTAATTAATTTCTTAAGAAATTTCTTGGGAAGAAACCATCTCATCTTCAGTTGCTGGAATTTCTTAGACCATCAACCCAGAGAAGCCTCCCTCTCCTTCTTCAGTTTACGTTTGCACACACAATGCAAGTCTCCCTTCAGGAAGACCTTATTGTGATTTATATCGTCCTTTCTCAGTCTGTCAGCCATACACAGTCTGGCATTTTCTTATGAGCCTGAAAGGTCATCATATGTAAAATTATTTTCTGAGTGTGTTTGCTTCCTCAACTAAAATTTAAGCCTTTGAAATCAAGAATCGTATTTTATACCATTCATAATCTTTTTTCTAATGGGCAGTGGAATACTAAACACGAAATGATTGCTCAGGGAGTGCTGATTGATTGATTAATTGAAACTCGGAGAGCCTGCTCTAGAATCCGATGTGACAAAGCCCATACCTCCCCCAAATGAAGCAAGACCTCACACAGAATTTTTCTGTTTTACTTTTCCTCAAACCCTGCTACAGGCTTCTCTTTTGCTTCTATGGCTTGCAGCTGTAATAGTACAAAAGAGAAAAAGCTCCACTTGGAGTTAAAAATGTCAGGGTTTCAAGTACTGAGTGTCAAGCAGAATATGTAACCCCCCAACCCTCAGTGTTTTCATCCATTAAGTGGGAAGAATAGCATCTGCTTTGGTAGTTTGAAGGTTGGAGAAAATATTTTATATTAACTGCCTGGGCCCGTGCCTTCCTGGGGTGCAATGGAAATAGGCTATTAAACACCTAGCTAAGTGCCCATCTGCCAGTTACAGCTGATGCGCCCACAGACAGTGCGTCCAAACCCAAGTGTGTGATTCCCCCCACCCCCACACCGGCCCTCCCTCAGGGCTTGGCACCATTTCCAAAACCTAGAATTCGCCTCTAACTCCCCTCACGGGGGACCTGCCTCTCCAGGTCCTCTGTAACCTTGTCACCCGGCTCCGACCCCGGGAGCTGACATTGACAGGCCGCCCCAGGCGCTCCCTGGCCGTCTGACTTACATAAACAAACAACCCAGGGACACAATCAATAGTTTAATGTTATTTGGGGATGAGTGGGTTAGGGAGGGGAGAACGGGGAGGGGGTGGGGGGGGAAGCTAAATATAAGGTGATGGAAAGAGAAGTCACATTAGGTGGTGAACTTATTACACAACAAGCTGACAATGCACTGCAGAATTGTATGCCTGAAACCTATGTGATCCTTGCTAACAGATGTCACCCCAATAGGTCTAACAATAAAAATGAATTTTAAAAAAAGGTGGGAAAAGGGAAGGTGGCTGGGAGTGCGGGCTGGGACTGACTCCCCCGAATCTCTCCCTGCTCTGTCCCTCAGACCGGCTGCACACGGCCACCGTGAGGCGTCCCGCATAGGCCGGCCTGTGGGACAGAAAACAACAGCACCGCCTTGTTTCCTACGCACGGTCAGCCCACTGACGCCCTGAATTTAGCCCAGTGGGACCAGGCTGACCCTCCGTACGACTTGACGTGGGACAGGACCGTTCATTTTCTGTCTGGTCAGCCTACCCCTGTAGCTGCTTTCTCCGTAAATATGGGCACAGGAGCAGCTTTCCATTCTCGGATGCTGTCCATCCTGGCTGGTTCTCCTTAACCATTCAGACACTGTTGTGAAGAGTCCCTTTGTTGAAGAGTTCCTTTGTTGAAGAGTCCCTTTGTTGAAGAGTCCCTTTATTGAAGAGTCCCTTTGTTGAAGAGTCCCTTTATTGAAGAGTCCCTTTGTTGAAGAAAGAGTGCTCAAGGGCCCCAAGTGAGCGTGCCCTGTTTTCTGCTAGAACCCGGGCAGAATCCCTTCCCTCCTGGAGCCCCTGAACTTTCAGTTCTCGCGTGCTCCTTGCTTCCCTCCACCCCTGCCCACATGACTCTTCCCCTTGCCCTAGTTAACACTCGCTCCTCCCTCGGATTTCGGCTCAGATGTCACTTCCTACTGGAAGCTTTTCCTAACTCCCGAAGTAGGTCCAGTACCTCTCTAAGACTCTTTCCTGCTTCCGTGTCATGTCCCACAGCACGTACAGTAAGACAACAAACACGTCGTTTCATTAGGACACCTCTGCCATGAACGCAGGGCTCACGTCTCTCCTCATCCCCGCACGGGTCCTCAGGCCACAGATGGTGAACGGATGCAGGCACTCACTTTCCTAGCCACTAGCTAGACACACGCCAATCTTCGGGTGTGCCATCTATTTATTTTATAGATCCTTGTCGAACACGCTAATCAGATTTTGTATAAAACAAAGAGATTCTTATTTCTTCCAATCACAATTTCCAACGCCAAGCATTTCCAAGTTACATGATGTCAGGGATTTCCTGGCTGCCTACTTGCCCCAAATGACTGTCCCTTTCTTCTTCTTTGCATCTTCTGCTCTTTCTGTGTCCCTGCATGAATAGTTTCTCCTTTTTATTATCTCTTATTTGTAGCCTGGACTGGCCTCCTGCTCCCCCACCTACCCACATCCACGTGACCAGCTCCTTCACCTCTTTCAAAGCTTTGCCTGAAACATTCTGTGTGGAGCCTACCACAACCACACCACGTCAAATGGCTGAAGCAGCAGCCTCTCCAAAGCTCCTGGGCCCTGCTGTTTTGCAGTAACTTTTCTCATTGTCTAGTATCATTTATATTTTATGATGCTTCTTGTCTATTGTCTGGCTCACCTAGTAAAATTCGTGTATCTCAAGTGACTAGAACAGTGCCTAGAACCTAGTAGGTCTTCAGAATAATTTGTTGAATGAATTAAACTGATGTCTTCTTCTCAACCTTTGACTCAAACTTTGGCCCTCTTCATTCACCTCTACTCTTCCCATAAACCGAAAGGCAATCATAGATTTAAAGATGCTCCCCTGTCCCTTCCTCTACCCAGACAAACCTTTATGGTGCAAATTTTAAAAGAAGTCTCCTGTGATTTGAAGAAAATGGCTTTACCATACATACTCCTTACATTATTAATGAAACAATATGAACAGAGGAATCACGCTTTTTGGATTAAATGTCCTACACTCAGTAAATATTTTGTTATGAGAGCAATAAAAACGAAGGCAAGTGTTAATGAAAGTTTATAAAGGTGCAAATAAAATGCCTAATCTCTGTTTGCTAAGCAATTAATTTTTATCTCCATTTTATCTATGTCACATTAGAAATGCATACTAAAAAGCAAATATGTCACATAATCTAGCAAAAGAAACTCCGTATGAATTTGTACTTTTATCGTTCTGTATTATATTTATCATCGATATCCACAATAATTATTCAAGGGCCTACAAGATCCCAGGGGGCCTTCTGAACCATTAAACACTACATCTTCAATAGCATTTTAGGCCCATGGAATATTGGTGATTCATGCCTGTTATATAGTTACCCTCTGGTAACCAGAATATTCCAACGCATCAACCTAACAAGAAGTAGCTATTAAATTTAGCATTGTTTTCCTAACCAGAACACTAATGCTAAGGAGCTGCTGTATCACTAACAGCTGCGAATACCTGTTTGCCTGCGGGTACCGTTACCCCAGGTGGAGTAGAGCGGAGAGGGCTGGTTGACATTCGTGTCTGTGCCCTCCGTCATGACACTGCCCTTCTCTGAGGCCTGTAGCTCCTTTCTCCTCATGATGAGTCATGTTGAAACTCAAATTGGTTTTTCTCCTTTAAGGGAGACCTGACAGAGCATTTTATTCCAAATATTTTGACCTTTTTTTTTCCCTCTCTCTTTTACATTACATTTTAATAAAAGAGCAATTAGGAAGTGCAGAGAGGGGACACAAAGGCAAGTGAATTCCCAACTCTCCCGCATATTTCCTCACTGAGGGTAACCACTGTTAGTTTGGGGATAGACTTTTTTGTGGTTTTTACACACATATCTCCCCCCCCCCCACACACACACACACACACACACACACACACACACACACACACACACACACACTCACAGCAGTGGTCTGAAACCTGTCAGTAGTGGTGAGCTAGAAAAAGAACAGCCCAACACTATAAAAGTGACATTTATAAAAAACATACCTAAAAGAAGAAAAAAAAGAAAAGAATGAAAACCTAGCCTCTGGGGTAAAGGTTAACAACTCAACTGTCATTTAGAGCTGATGATTTGCTTTCCCCTAAGTCCAGAGCTTTCGGGGAATTAGTTTATGATCCCAGACAGCTTTCCTGGCAGGGGGCAGGGGGCCCAGTTAGCCCTAATTATTACATTTTGTTTCACATTCCCACTTAAACAGCTAACCTTTTTTTCTAATGGGTCTGCTCTCTGGCAGCCACAGCTTGAAATGACTGAGCTGTTCTTTCTCTAAATGGCCTTTTTGTGTGTGGATAATGACCCCGCTCTCTTGAATGGGGTTTTTCTCTGCTTACTGTAGAGAACTTGCAGTAACAGGGTGCCTAATGGCCCTTTGGGGTGGAGGGTAGGCTTGGCTCTCAGACTTTCGCACTTTTACTTCTTCTAAAGTTTCACATAGAAAATTATTACGCCTCAGGGTGGGGGTGGGCAGGGGGAACTAGGGTGGACTCCGCCCTTTGGATTTTGCACCTTATTCTGGGCTGATTTGAGAAGACAAGCTATCGGTGGATTAAGTGCCTGGGTCCTCTCAGTGGAAACACGGCTCGACCTCTGGGCCCAGCGTAGGGAGTCAGAGCCTGTCTCAGAACGACTGCTCAGATGCGTGCGTCTCGGCCCAGTCAGCCTCAGGCCCCTGAGGCTCCTTGGTCTTCTTGGCCTTGGGCTGCAGGTCTGCTGTGACACCCGAATTCACCGTGTCCATGACGTGGGGGAGGCTTGAATAGAAGCCCTTTATGTAACCAAGATTTAGAACAGTAAAAATCAAATTTTCTTGTAATAGGAGTAATGGTATCACAGTGCACAAAATTTGAAGGCAGATTTTGATCTGCTTATGTTACATTTAAAATTAATTAAGAAGATACTCAGATGTCTTTGTAGTCCAACTGTGTCTTATTACTTCTGTGTGATTAAAAATCACAATCAGGCAATTTTAAGGTCTAGTGATTGATGGTGTGTGTTAGTGGGGCCTCTCCCTACACTAATCCACTCTTTTCCAGTCCTTTGTTATCTCCCTCTGGTGTGTCACAAGCACTTTGTAGTTACTGGACATTACGTACACACCAGCCAGTTTGTGTATGAGCACCCGTCTCTCCTACACTGCATTCCCTCCATTGTACCTTATTTACTTGGTGCTTTCTAATTCTGACCAATCCGTTTCTCCCACCTCATCCCTTGGGCATGTTAATAGAGTCACTTAATAAAGTAATAACCCATAATAGGTTAATAAAGGGCAGTTAGGGATGCGAGGGTGCAGCTCTTTAAAGGTGGGTAAGGTACTTCCCTAAGGTGATTCATTCACGCCTACGTCTGGGTGCCTTAGGTACCCCATCTTTAAAGGGGGGTAATGATAAAACTGCATTTCTTTTTTTTGTCAAACAAGGAAAGACATAGGTGTGTTGCGGGTCTATGTGTTTAACATTTTTAAAGTTCAACCGCTGCATAAGCAAGAGGGCAAGGAAAGGGACTGAAATGTAGGCAGAACGAAGTCGAGGACGTTGTTTCCTACCAATGACACACTGGGAGGAGAGACACATATTAGTCCTTAAAATATCTATTTATTGAATAGGATCATTTTTGTTTCACCACAGGGAATCCTGAATAGGTTTTAAGCACGTATCACTTTTATAACATACTATCAGTTTTAAAAATCCAGTGAGGTTTGGAGACTATTGGGGCAAATTCGTAGTCTGTGCAGGTGCAGTCCCCCCACTTACATGCTTACGGGCCGACCAGACACACTGTTCTAAACAGGACAGAAAGCAACGGCACTGCCCCGTTTCAAATGGCGCGTGCGGTCAGCCCAGTCCCACTGAGCTAAATTCAGGGTGGCAGCGGGCTGACCCTACGTGCCGTTGGGGGAGAACAGTGCCCTTGTCTTCTGTCCCATGTGAAATGGGACGCCTGGTCACCCTAATCGCTACTCCTTCCAGTGTATTTTTGAGGCAAATGCACCTTTGCCCAATAGCCTTGGGCTGCGCCTGCTGAAACGGAGAGCGGTGTGAAAGAGAAATACCGCTTGGTTTGTAAACTTTAACTGCACACATGGACTAAATGCCTTTTGACCCTATCAAATTTTCCCTTTCGATGTGACCTAGAAGGGTGACCAAAGTTTCTAAGACTAGGAGGGCTGGTATGTTATATGTACGGTAACATTCTTCTTAAGTGCTCTCTTTTGAGCTATACGTAGTCATATGTCGTCATGAGTCAAATCATTTGCTAGTGGCCCAGATGGACACCGACAGGCTTGGAATACCTTCAGACACTAAACACTGACAGCTAAAATAAAGAAAGGTCATCGACGAGAGCTGGAACAATTCCCGTTAGATAATTACTGATGAAATAATGACATTCTGTGTCACTTTATACTGTATGTGAAATTCATTCATTCATATAGTCACAGATCTTGATTATACATCTCTTATTTGCTAGATGTAGCAATAGGGTCCAGGAATACAGAAGATAAATAAAGCAGGATTATCACCGCCCTCGTAGGTCACCTCTACTAGAAGAGGTTGCATATAAATAACAAAGAGAGAGGTCTCATTTACTTATCCCAAGTGAGTTCCAGCTGCTGGTCTAAGTGATTTGCATGCACTCGCTCAAACTCACAACAGCTGTATATTGACTGAGTATTATTATCACCCCTTTTGTACAAAATATTGATTGAACTGAGACACAGAGATTTGTGCACGACCACACAGTACTAAGGGATGAAGCCATATTTAACCCACACTCCATGTGCAGCAGCACTGCCTGTGAAAGGAATAAAATGAGTATCAGGTCAGCTCAGGAATCCCTGCCCAGGGACGAGTACTGTTTTTAAACCTTTGTTTTACCCCTGTCTCCCATGTTTAACTACTGTTCAGAATCTGGTGAATTTCCTTTCACGTTCCTATGCAACTGGTTCTGTTTGCTATGTTGTTTGTTTAAGACATAGTTGTAATAATCTTGTATGTACAGTTTTTAACATGTCATTCCGAAGTGTGTAGGCCTTGCTCTTATTAAGCAATCACAGGCAGTCCTTGAAAATCATTGCTGAAGGACTCTCTAGGCTTTCCTGACCCATATTTTTTTTTAAGTTACATTTAAAAAACTTAACTCACTGGGAAAGTAGTTATTTACTTGTACGATGTGTATATTATACTAATAAGCAATTTATATTTAAGAATCATCACGAAGGCTTACTGACATATTGAAATCACTAGAAGTCTCAAGTATTAGAATGATATTTAAATACTTTTACACCCTCTTGTTATTTACCTATGCAAGTTAAATCAGAATTGTAAATATAGTTACAATTTTAGAAATTTCTACAATTCCTCAAGAACTCAGTAAGAACGATGTTTCTTTTATAACAATGCTGAACATTAAAAGTGGGAAGGGGATTGAAAAACCATAATTGTAGCCAATCTTTCCATAAAGTATATGTCTGTTTAAACTTTAAGAGCAGTCTAAACAGGAGTGTGTTGCACTCAATGGGTTCTACCTCTCACTTATTAAGAAGGCACATAACACTCTTGTTAGAGAAATAAGGAAGTCGGTGGGGGAAGGGGTAGAAAATGGCCTTCAGACTTTTTCAGCTACTGACTGTCATGTCAGAAGCCAATTCTGACATTTAAAAACCCAACCGATCTAAGCAAATTCTTAGCTTGCCAACCGGTGAGTTTAGAAACGAAACCCTCCTGTTGTTGCTTGATTTGCTTTTCTGCTTCAGTTGTGTTTTTCAAATAAAAAGCTGAAATGCCAAGGAAGCAATTGTCAGATATGCCTGGGTAGCTACATCGCAGCTCTGTGTATCACACGTGTCACATGTAGCTGGACTTCATGGGGATGTCCTGAAGCCGCTATAACATTCTAACATTGCTTAAAGGCAGACACATCCATGAAGTTCCCCTCAGGTAAGGAACTTCTTAACCTGAGCCAACGGAAGCAAAGTAGAATTCTTTGGTCATGAAGTCCTAAAAAGAATCTCATCTTTTCTATATGATTGCTAAGTTCACTGAAACCTCACTCAAATATCAATTGGGTAGTAAATTCTTCCATCTGAGACAGATTTGCTTAAATCTGATCCTAGATTGGCTTTTAAAAAGCCATGGTATTCGGCCCAAGCACATTGCTTAGATGACCTCATCTGATTCTCATACCAACCTCATGAAATAGCGACCGTAGTTTCTGTCCTTGTACAGATAAGGAAATTGAGGCCCTGAGATTTTAAGTAGCCGTGTTTACTCAAGGAGTGGCAAGGCTGGAATGTGGACATAGAGAAGGTTTCCCAAAGCCTCATATTATACCATCTACTTCCTCATCCAAAATCTCCAGTGGCAACTAACAGCCTGTGGATTCAATGGACAAGAAAGGAATGGGCCAGGGTATGTCTTTGTAGAGCATGGAAGGTCCAGGGAAGTGAAGGGAGGAAATTTTATTTTTTATTGCATTTTACTTACATTATTATAACGTCTCAGGTGCGCAGCACAGTGACGAGTCACTTAGATAACTTACTAAAGCCTCGTCCTGATCCGTCCGCTTCCCCTCTGACACCATGCAGAGTTAACACGATGGTGTGACCGTGTGCCCTCTGCTGCCTTTCGTATCCCTGTGACCCTTCTGTGACTATGGATCTGTACTTCCTGACTTCTTCCCCCCCTTTTCCCCACCCCTTTAGCACTCCAAGGAATTCATCCCCACCAAACCAGTACTACAAAGGGTGTTAGAGGGACTTCTTTAAGGTGGGGGGAGGGATGGGAGAGTGGGACGAAGTCCTTTAAAACCAGTGTTCAGTGTCAGCTCACGTTATGGGCTGGTGATTCTGTTTGCCCCCATCCCCAGATCAGGTCTCCTGGCTTCTCCACAGCTGCTCTCGTGCTGTCTGGCATCTGGCTGGGTACCACAAAGGAGGCTTGGGTGGGAAAATGGGGGGGCTGGAGGAGAGCGAGGTGGGTGGATTTCTTCCTCATGGCCTCCCTGCGTCAGTGCTCGTCTCAGGTAGGATTCTAGCTGCATCTTTTCGGCGAGGCTCCTGCCCTTTAGGCCTTAGGGGTGCTATCAGCGTATTTGTGCTGGTCACTGCGTGCTTCAGTGTCCCCTATTTCTTCCTTTAACCGTATCTCCTTAAGCCATCCGTCATTAAAGTCACACTTGAATTATCTGGGGGAATTATGTTTCCTACTGAGACCTGACTGACAGGCTGTTTTCCTAGTCTTATTCCTTGCCCAGTCTGCATAAGTCCATTCATTCATTAATCAAATATTCACTGCACCAAGTACTCTTCCTAGGGCTGGTGGTGAAGGACACCAGGTGAATAAGACCGACAAGGTCCTTGCTTTCCTAGAGCTTAAAACATCTCTGGCCTTCAGTTCCCTATGCTTTTATTTATCTCCTGTGCACCCTCCTCCGCCCCCGCCATCTCTTTGTTATTCTTTAAACCCTTGTTCAAATATTTCCTCTTCAAAATTGCAACATTTAGACTTCTTTTGACCCCTGTGAAGAGCTTGGTTCTATGCTAACAACAAAGAAGCTAAAAAGAATTCTAAAAGTCTTCACTGATCACCCCACAGGCCAGGTCTCCTTTCTGAGTCTATAACTGCGAAAAATCCATGGGAAGAGACAGAATATTCCTGAGTGGACGGTAGCTGACTAGTTGTCCTTTTGAAATGGTTGTCTTCCCCAGATGACAGAGATGCACACTTGTGTCGCAGGGCAGTTCCTGGGATTATGGGAAGTACTTTTCCCTAACCGTTTCCAAACAATTAGCAGAGGTTTTGGATTCCTTTGCCTTAGGATAGGGGTACGCTGAAGAAAGAAGTTTTCCACAGAAAGAAACCTGCCCTTTTGCATTATGATTCTAGAGGCCTGGGCTCCTCAGGAAGTCACGGTGGCGAGGAGGGGAGAGATGAAGGTGGTTGGAGGTGGGAGATGGCGAGGTAACTTCTAAAGACTGGAGAAAGGGCAGATGCATAGCATTCTGGAGAGGTCGCAGTGGCTATATGTGTCCCCAAGAAGTCTGACTTCTAGGCTCTCATCCAGGACAAAGATCCAGGGAGTTTCTGAGCTCCCTGCACCCCCTGCCCAAATTGGCACCACAGTGCAGAACCTTCTTCCTGCAAAGGACACAAGTAGCAAGATGCAAGACTACCTTCATCGCCTTTAAAGTTTGGTTTTTAAATAAAGTGGTTGCCCACTTTCAGATTTGCATAATCTCCTAGCAGCTGGATATATTCTCTGCTATTGGCTTTCCAGCATTGAGGTCATGATGTTTCATTGACATTATGTAGCTAAATTTGTATATGAATTATTAAATTGTATTCATAAAACTCTAAGCTGCTTATGGGAGAAATAAAATTGTAGCTCCCTGGGTGAACAGGAGTATTTCATCCAAGAAGGCCTTTTGTTTTCTCTGTCGGCCTGTGCAGGACAGCAGAAGAGGGTGGGGGGAGGGGAGAGGGGGACAGAGAGGGAGAATTCAAGAGATTGTTTTATCACATTATTAGTCTTTATGCTGGGAGTTGGCAAACGAGGTACCACAGGCAAATCCAGCCCACCACCTGCTTTTGTATGGCCCATGAGGTACAGATCATTTTACTATTTTTAAATGATTGAAGAAAATCAAAAGAGGAAGAGAAATATTTTGTGACATATGGAAGTTATATGAAATTCAAATGTCGGTAACTATAACAAAGATTTATGGGAAAACAGCTACAGTCGTTCATTTATGTGGCTCCTTTGGTGACAATGCTGAGCTGAGTAGTTGCAAGTAAGACCCAAAAGTCAAATATTTACTCCCTGGTCCTTTATAGAAGTTTGCTGACACTTGGTGTTGAGTGAATGTGATAATTCTTATTCATGGGCTTTAAACTTGGCTGCCCACGAGAGGATGTAGTCACCTAAAACCTAGGTTTATCTCTATTTATATGAGGCATAGACAAAGGTTATTACTCACTCAAGGATATGATCAGCCTCAGAACAGATTAAATCCAAAAAGGGGCCATCACTATGAGGTAAATAGAAATCAGTACATTTTGAGTGAGCTTGTTTTAACACAGGAAGTTCTCTCAGAGACATTATAATAACAGCTTCCATTTAGAGAACTCCCACCAGCACGCCACATACCTCATGAGCAGCTCAGTTCAATCCTCAGAACCACCCTGAAATGTAGGTATTTTGAAGATGTTTTGAAGGTGGTGCAGTGAGTTGAAATATTAAAATCAAAAGGTGAGTTCAATTCATAAAACTCTACAGCCCAGGATGGTTCCAACTTGTGGCCCAGAATGGCTTTGAATGCGACCCAACACACATTGTTAAAACTGTGTGAGATATTTTTGCAGCCTTCTTTTAGCTCATCAGCCACTGTTAGTGTGAGTGTATTTTATGTGTGGCCCAAGACAATGCTTCTAATGTGGCCCAGGGAAGCCAAAAGGTTGGACACCGCAGCTCTAGAGGTTGGGGAGGGAAGAGAAAATTCAAAGCAAAGAGCTGGGTTTTCTGCCCACCTGACAGGAGCTCTGGTCTTGAGGTTGATTAAAAGGCCGACTTTACGGAGTTGTTACAAGGAATCAGTGACCTAATTTTTGGAAAAACACCTAACAGTGTCTGGCAAATAGTGGTTGCCCAATAAAGGTTGGTTTATTTTCTTCCTCTTTTTTTTTTTCTAACTGCATTTCGTATTTATCACAGTGCATGTGGGTTATGCATAAAAAAAGATTGGAAGTGTACAGCAGGAATGAATAAAAATGGTAAAAGTTTAGGGGCTGGAGCGTAGGCATGGGGCAGACAGAAACAGGAGTGGGAATATTGCTTCTCTATATGTTATTTTCATATTGCTTTGATTTTGAAACATGTAAATGTGTTAGCTATCAAATAATTAAAAATCTTAATAAGGCCTAATTTGGGACCTATAAATTTTAGAGCCACCCAAGTAGACAAGCCTACCCAATGTGATAATAGTAGTTTTTCCCCATGTTTTGATTTTATTCCATTCTGTTCTTTGTTAAATGTACTTTGGAATTAATTTATTCCTTGCTTTGAACACATACTACCTGTCCCAATTTCTCTGTGGAGACAGATAACTCCTACGGATAACAGTGATTCTTCAGCCAGTGGTTCATTTTTATAACTGAAACTTAGCTTCTGAGAGCTTGTTGTATCTGGTTTTCATTTACTTTTCTATCTCTTCTTATTGCATTAATGGGACAACACACACATGCAGTGTGATCAAAAAGGGCAGTGAATGTTTAAATTAAAAAGGTATATTACAGGGAGAGACACAGGGCTATTAATCTCCCGCAAAATACACCCCCTCCCCCACTTCGAACACACCTATCCCATCGTTCCTGCCACTTTCTGAAGCAGCTCGGGAAGCCCTCTTTCATTGTGCTGTCGGGGCCACCTCCATGTCCCGAATGGATTCAAAGCGTTTACCTTTCACGGTCATTTTGACTTGGGGGAAGAGCTGCAAGTCACACGGTGCCAGGTCCAGTGAATAAGGTGGATGAGGACGCACCGCACTGTTTCTATTTGGCAGAAATTGCCATCCCAGAAGCGATGTGTGGCCTGAATCAATTCAGGACATCGAGGCGGCCACGACAGCACAACCGAAGACACCGACGACAGAGGACTTCCGGAACGTCCTCAGAAAGCCACAAGAAGAATGGAAGGAATGTGCTCGACGTGAGCACAGGGGGCGGAGTGTTTCGAGAGGAATCAATGGCAATGTGCTTTTCGTTGGGCTAAATTTGTTTTATTTAAACATTCACTGTATTTTTTTTTTATCACACCTCGTATTCTGCAGTAGGTGAAAATACTCTTTACCTGTGCTACATCAAATTAAAGAATGCATACTTATAAGTTAGGAGAATTGTTTTGAGACTTACCGAAGCATTGGAATGGCACGTGCCTGTACAGAGAATCAAGTCCTGGCTTCTTAGCAGGAAGTACATGGCCCCCCGGGGCCAGAACCCTGCCCCCCACCCTTCCCATCTCCCGATGACCCCTGACATCACTGCCCCGCCAATGACCCCTGACATCACTGCCCCGCCGATGACCCCTGACATCACTGCCCCGCCGATGACCCCTGACATCACTGCCCCGCCTGCTTGCAGGTCCCGGGGGTTTTCACGCTGTTTCTTAGCCAAGTGTCTCTCACTTCATAGATACTTAGTAAGCGTTTGATAACCTGATGAATGAATCACCAATAAGCTTTCTGATACTGATTTAATTTTCCAGGATATTGTCCTATTGGAGATGGGCTAAATTACCTCGCACATTATACATACACGCCATGCTCCTTCGTAGGTATCTGTAGCTTACTGAATTGTTAAACGGGCGTTTGATGAGCCAGTTCTCCTGAGTTAATATGGATCAATCCACCTGTAGAAACAAGTTTCAAGACCCCTGAGCCTACGGCTTGGAGCAAACATTGCAGAAGAAGGCCACTCCTGCACCTCCACGCCCAGGACTCCTGCAGAGCTCCTGCGGCCCAGCCGCTCCCCAGTTCATCCCCAACAGCAAGGACCACGCAGAGCTCTGCTCTCATTCCCTTGCTGAAGACCTCATAGATTGGACTCCATTAGTTCGGATAATAGTCAAGGCTCTTTATCAATCATTTACTCTTTTTGAACCAGTTCTCCCAGTCAAGTCCCTGAAGACATATGCCCTCAAATCTCTGCTCTTGTTCACTTCTGCCCTGAGATCTTAAACCATATTCTTCCCATTTAAAACAACAGAAACAGAAACAAAAAACCCTAGGTGTGTTTGCCTTTCAAGTGGTTTGTTTGGTTTATGCCAATCCAAATGCTATATGTTATAAAAGCTTAAAGCAAACTCATCTCTTTCCCATCATCTTCCTTGGCACCTGCTGTTTATAGCATAACATCTAATACTTGTCTATATGTGCCCTAATTGCTTCCTAGTTGCATTATTTATACATCTCGTCTCCCCAACTAGAAGGAACGTTCTTCTGAGCCACCGTTTGGGTTTTCCACGCCTCTGGCGTTTCTCATGATGCCTACCAGGGAGCTAGCTGGACTGCGCTGGTGTGGGAAGGACACCACTTATGGGGGATCTCCAGAGAGCGCTTTCAAATCGGGAGGAAGGGGGTGAATGGAATGGACACATCGTGTCTGCCCTTATAGGTGTTTGCTCTCTGCTCCTTAGTGTAATCCTCCCCGAATGCTACCACGTGGGTATCATTAGCCTTATCTTTAAGAGATGAAGCAACAGATGTCCCCAAATATTTAGTGACTTACCTAACCTCACACAGCTCGTATGCAGCAACACTGAACTTGAAAACACATCTGCTTGAAGTCAAACCTTTATCTTTCTCTCTCTTTCCACTTGGTAGTTTACTAGTAGCTTACAGTGGTACCCATCTTTAAGACTGAGGAATATAGAGTGTTACTGTGCATTCTTAGTGGGTAATTTGATGGAAAAAAATTTTAGTTTTGTCTATAAAAATAGCATTTTTGTCTTTCTTTTAAAAATAAAATTACATAAGGGACAGCTTCTCTTTATCAAATAACATATAGAAACAATGGGGAATCATTAGGAAAACAAAGTCAATAATAAAATAAAGCCTTGCCCATCTTAGTTAATTAAGAACAACAACAGAAAAAAATTCCGAGTTCAGACAAGTTCAGGCTCCCAGTGTCTTGAAGAGGCAGCAAAAATATCGAGGTACGTTTTCTACTGCTTGCAAAGGGTCTTTCAAAGACCCAGACTTTTTCTTCCTTCTCTTGTTTAACTTTAGAAGGCAAACTAAGATGGCTCTACAAATCTAATTTCTAAAACTTTCTGAAATAAAATCTAGGCCCAGGATGTCAAGAAGGCAAAATGCTTTCCACCTCAATCACATTATCCACTCTCCAGCCACCTACAGAGCATCTGTTTGTTTTTACCTATTTTTCTCTGTTGTGTTCGCGCGCTCTCTCTCTCTCTCTCTCTCTCTCTCTCTCAGTTCTCACTGAATGGGAGACACCAGTGCCAGGCATCGGGCATGCTGGGTGAAGGCATACTGTGTCTCCAGAAGCTCCTGACCCAGGCAGGACAGTGGCTGGCACACAGAAGGAAGGATTCACCCCCTCTCACGGCAGGACAGCTCCCCCCGAGGAGTCTCCACGCCCCTCTTGTGAGACGTTACAGAGAAATACATTTTATTCCCATCTTCATTGCCAGTTGTTCCCACTGCCTTTCCTTCCGGTGAGGTCTGGCAGGTCATGTGAGCAGTCACACCCCTGGAAGTCCTCTGGCTGACAGAGACATTCTGAGGCTGGATATAGAAGAGGAAGGGAAAGGATGAGGGGGAGGGAAGGGACTTTTTTGAGGCGTTTGATGCTTTCCATACCTAGAAAACCCACTTCCCTTTACTCTGATCCCAGGCTTGTTTTAAGTTCCAACTATTAATTTGAAATAGCTAATCAGTTGCCCTAGGCACACACACATTGCCAAGACTGCCCTTTTCTGATCAACCCCAAAGCGATAAATGATTTACGTGGATAACGTGCACTTGGCCTGCAAATCCCAGGCACTTGGTCCGGGATGATTTGTGGGGCTTAGTCAGTAGGACTGTCCAGTTCATACTCATGACTGAGAGGCCCAGGGAGGGTTCCAGCATTTTCACACTTGAACAACAGAGCAAGAGAGTGAACACACATTTTTTTCTTTCTTCCCAAAACACAAACTCTGGGAAGAGAGTTCACAAAGCTTGTTTTCCCCATTTATTTGAACAAGTGTGTGTGTTTTAAATGTTTATCATTCTCAGTGGGGGACTAGTGAAATGTCCTAGGAGCTTCCAAAGAGCAGGGAAGTTTCAATGCTTCTCTCATTGCTGCTCTGATACCAAATATTTACTGGGAAGCAGGATGACTTTCTTGATTTAAATGAGAATCATTTGGTTTGGCTTAATGAAGCAAGAATGAACTACTAGGTGTATCACTTAACCCACTGCTGTGCTGTATCTGTCTTTATCAAGGAAACCTAACACATACTTGGCAAGTAACAGCAACCCTACCCACGTGAGGGAATTGGTGAGCACGAAGACCTGAACGTTCATTGAAATGACGGCAGGAATTGGAGCAGAACGCGACAGTCTGCGTTGAAATGTTACCACCATCCCAGTTAGAGTTTGTGTCCTGCCTCCACCCAAATGGCCAACCAGATCTCCACTGACCTTGCAAAGCAGTGTCTTGCCACCCTGTAAATCCTCCTCTGGGGATTTCATGTCCATAGTGAGGTGTGCTCTCCCCAGGGAAAGCACGGCTCCAGCACCACTGAGTGCCAAACTCCCTTGGAGTTCTGCCATTCAAGTCAACTGCGGTGCTGACCCAATTGAGATTATGAAATATCTTGGGAACATGATAACCTTAGGGCACATGGTGGCAAAAATTTGTTTGGTTTACACTTCCTTGAATTTGGCTCATCTTTTCCAAAAAGCCTTTCTCAAACTAAGGTGTCGTCAATATCATAATTAAAATACACTCAGCATTCAAATGAGTAGACCTCTGGGGCAAAATATTTCTATTGTTGGGGTCATTATCACATTAGAGATAGGAAGTTATGAGAAAAGGGAGTGTGGGAAACAAGAGCAGTAACTGAAGATTTGTTTTTTAAATAGAAATTCTGCAACATATGCTACTTTACATTAGTACTATTTTATTTTAGTGCTTGCCTCTCAAAGATCTCAATATACTTTACTAAAAATAACCTTTTGTTATTTTTGTCTAAGTTTCTAAATTTTGTAACTTTAAAAATATGCCTTTTTTTCAGTGATCACAGATAATCCTTCCTTTTTTTTTTTTTTTTTTAAATAGCAGATTCTGGGAACGTCATTTTGGCGGAATCATTTGTTGTTGTTACTGTCCCTTGCTGGGGTCTTTCTGGCTGTTCCCTAACCCACTAGTCCGAGAATGGATAGGGACACGACCATCCTCAAGCCACAGTCTCTTTCACGTTCTCTTTCCAGAATCTGTTTTTAATTCAGTATTGGAAGCAAGGAAATAGCAGTGGAATTCCCAATGAACTCGTTGTGTTGTCATAAAGGTGGCCAGTGTGTACCGTGACCCATTGGACCGCAGAGCCCATGCGCCCAATACTGGTTGGATAGCTGGAGACTGAGCGGTTGTGTGATGACGATACGTCTATAGAACACGTGACACCTCGGGGCCAAGCATTGAGAATTCAATCCCCCCGCCCCCCGATTCTGAACAAATCCCTGTATGTGTTGTTAAGCATGTTCCTGAAAGAGGCCCCGTAGTTGTTCTGGTCCAAGAGTTCGCTCACCTTGTTATCCTAGTCACCTTCTAACTGAGGTAATTCCATCCTACGGTGCCGTCAGCGATCAAAACGGGTGTCACGTGCATTTCCCCCGCAAGAGATGGCTTCTGTGGATCAGCAGTGCACAGATAGCCAGCTTGTCACATACTCTAGAAACCCATTGGGTTTTACAAATGCTCTAAATTTATAGTTGCTAATGTTAGTCTTTTTGAGCATGTGGGAGACTGTCAATCAAAACCAGAGTTTAACATTTATATTGAGATACAATTTCTTTTTTTCCTCTGCTGTAAGTCAGAAATGGGGTGGAAGAAGTTAATTAGAACACTGATGGCTTAATACTTTTTAGCCACTGATAGCTTTCAGTTAGCACTTCTATGGAGCCTTCTTTGATATTGTGATGCTCATCTGGAGCCAACAGAGTCTTTAGAAAACAAAATAATTTCCTCTAAGCTCTTTCTGCCCTCTTTTTTAAGATCTGAAGGCAACAAATTGTGGACTATTCAGTAATGCTTTAACCCCTCTGTGATACCATGGAAGTGTGGGGGACCATCATATTTTATAGGCACATTTCTAGGTGACAGCTTTATCAGCAGGCGTCAGCTTACATTTCCCTATACACAGACATTAAAACAGTCTCCGCACCAGCGATCAGCAGAATCCTGAGGAATAAATAACAACAAAATCCTTCACAGATTTTTTTAGGTTATTTTTGGCCCTCGATGTCCTAGATATAGAAATATGTGGGAAGAGATTTATTTGTATGTTGAATTCTTTGCTTTGTGTGGAATTATTTGAAGAATTATTTTGAAACTAAAATATTTTACTATACAAGGAGTGAGAATACAATCATAGAGTGTTCCTCTTCCAGAAATTGCTAACTGGCTGCCCACAGGCCACGTCCAGCCTACAGACATGCTTTCTGTGGTCTATGTGGTTTTTTATTGACTTAGGAGTCATTTTATGCGACCTGGAGATTTCACATAGAAAGGGATTTCAGGATTAAAATAAAAAATCTGTCAATATTGGGTCTGCACTACTCCTATGGAGCGGCTAAGTAGCCACTCTTCTTTTAGATGGGTGTCAGCCCCCCCCCCCCCCAGAAGGGGGTAAGACCCCTTTATATCAGGCATAAATCCTTTAGTTGCCCCCTTGACAGGAGCCCTCCAGTTTGCCATGGTTCTCTACAAATCACAAAGCCATTCCTACTGTAGGTTTAGCAAAAGCATGTGCTTTGGTGATCACTGTTCTCGACAAAGAATTTTTTGATATCATAATCTTTATCAATAACAAGGGAGAAGCTATGATAAATGCTTTTTGGAGTTCCTTAAGTAACTTCCTTTCCAAGAAGATGATCCATCATTCATCAAACACCTGTCATGTGCCAGGCACCTTTCTTACCCTGTTTGCTGTGATCATTACAACTCCACCAAGTAGGTATTTTACAAGCAAGGAAATCAGAGCTCAGAGAGGCTAAGTAACTTGCCTAAGATCACACAGCTCTTAACTTGCAGAATTGAATTTTATTTTTAGGCCTGCCTGGTTAAAAGGCCAGATTCCTCCACTAAACCTTTCAAGGAATTCAGATGACTCCACACAACATCCCATTCCTCTTGCCACATCCCTGTCGAGAGTAAGGAGTTGAGTCAGAGAGGTGGAAGAGGAAAAGGGAAATTTTAAACTTTTATTCTGAATGGCTTCGTCATCATTTCCTTCTTAGAACCACAATAAAGTTACCTATTTTGGCTTTTGTAATTCCTCAGGACGAACTGTAAAACTTGTGTGCAGCTTTTGTAGGCTGCTAGAAGGTTGGCATCCACGTGGCTTTACTTTTTCATTGGCCGTGTATTCTCACCCCTCAATTGCTGCACAGCTGTAAGAAGCTCAAATTGCAATAAAAGTGGTTTAGAGCAAACCATACATACATAATGGCCTTTGATTTCCCCCTAGGCTTTGAAAAATCTCTCTTAATTATCTGCTTGGAGGCTTGGAATTTCTTTGCCAAGTCTATTTCCATTTACTGAAATATCTCCAGAGCACCACTTTTAGAGGAATTTCTTCAGAAGTGGAACCTGGCCCCGAGCCCTCATGTGGGTGAAGGTCAGCACGAGTGAGAAAGTCGACTTAACAACCAACTCCGATGAGGAAATCACTGAAGAAAAGGCACTCTGAGAACAGTTGTAAAAATGGGGGTAAGGGAAGCAAAGAAGAACGCTATACGGGACAAAACGAGGGGAGAAGAGTTTTGTCCAGCTGGTTCCCTGGGTAGAGAAGGAGGCCTTCCTTCCGCTCTGTGTAGCTCCAAATGCCTGCTTGCCCCCGCACCCCTATAAACCTCCTGCTCCCTTCGTCCCCAGTCTTTCATTCATTCCGTTACCCACACAGGGCACCTCTGAGCACCCATGTCAAGTGACACCTCTCCATTCCCTCTCTGTCCCCTCACCTGCTTTGCTCTTCCCTCCTCACACTCATCGCTGCCACATTCAATTGTTCCATTCATTGTTCGTCTCGATCACCTAAATGTAAGCTCTCAGAGCACGAGGACCTGGTCGGTTTTGTTCACTGCTCTGTCGCCAGCACCTTGTGCATGGCACATAGTAAGAATTCAATAAATATGAGTTATGGAATTTCCACTGTATACTTAGGGTCTAACAATGAATACGGCATGGTTGCCACCTTCAAGGCATTCAGGCTTTTTTAGAGAGACAGATACACACATAGATGCAGATCATACTGTGAGAACTTGTATTTGTGTCTTTAGCAGAAGTGACTTAACTGATTAGCTGTTGGACTCTGTGGGTGTGATGGTTAATTTTATGTGTCAATTTGACTAGGCCGCGGAGTACATAGATATTTGGTTGAACATTATTCTGGGTGTGTCTGTGAGGGTATTTCTGGATGAGACTAACATTGTAATCAGTTAGACCGAGTCAGTTGTGCTCTGGAATGTGGGTAGGCCTCATCCAATCAATTGAAGACCTGAGTAGAACAAAAAGGCTGACTCCAAACTCCCACCACCCAGGAGTAAGAGGGAACTTCTCCTGCCTGACGTCTTTGACTTTGACCTTTCCCGTTCCTCCAACTCAGACTGAAACATCAGCTCCTCTAGGGTCTCATGCCTGCTGGCTTTCCACCTGGAGCTTTGTGTCGGCTTCAGGCCTTCGGATTCCAACTGGAACTGCACGCTGGCTTTCCTGAGTCCCTAGCCTGCCAACTGCAGACCTTGGGACATCTCAAACCATATAATCACATGAGCCAATTCCTCGTAATACCACACACATATATGAGTATATGTATCTTCTGTTTCTCTGGAGAACCCTAATACAGTGTGCCAGGCATGGAAACTTTTAGAAGTGTCATGTCCTGCTTCTCTTAGAAGCAGATGCCAAAGGGAATTAAATGTGCCAGGGGTTTACTGTGGGAAGTACCTGTGAAACATTATGGGTAAAGTGAAAAGGAGCAGGAATAGACACAGGGAGCCTTCAGCCCATGCTGCAAACCTGAGACCTCTGAAAGGAAAGAAGGAAGGAGGGATTGAGTGGGCAGAGTTCCAGACCACAGGACAGTTCTGAGAATATTTTGGCCATCCTGATGGAGAGTCCCCTAAGTGCCTATTTGAGGAATCCCCTTTGAGACAGGCATGGCCCAGCTCTAGCCTGCCCAGTGTGCTCGGGCATTGGCCAGGAGCAGCCCCGGGGAAGCATGGCCTCAGAGCGAATGTTTCAGTAGATCCACAAGACAGCGGCTGGAGGCTGTCCATCCACTGTGCTCCCCAGCAGGTGCTCTGAGCGGGGCTCCTTCATGGCCTGTTCTGTTGGAATGCCTTTCTGAGGCTGGGAGTAAGTTTTCACAGGCTTTGTAATCATAGAATCTACGCAGCAGGGGCAAAACCATTTTAAAGGTGGTACCTAGGGACGTGCCTTAGAGCTCACGGTCTCGCTTAGGTTGTATATTTACCAAAGCCCATCTCAGAGCCGTCTCTGCCGAAGAGCAGGAGTGGGATGGGCTGAGGAAGGATGGTGGTGGGAATCTAGGAAAAGGAGGGCATGGGAGCTGGACCACCTGCCCACTCTGCCAAGGCCAGTAGGCACCTGCCATCCCAAGTGTCGCGAGGAGGACCTGGATTTTGAAACTAGTCATGCATCAATCCATGGACCAGCTTTGGTACCCACTCTCTACTTGACAGACCTTGGCTGAGACTCTGAGGATCTGGACGTATTTCAATAGAGCTGCGAGGAATATGGCAGAGATGAGCTTTCCCGTGTTGGAGCAAAAGCATCTCCCGTAAATGGGCAGAAATAGATAGGGGGCCACCACCAGTTCTTCTGACAAACCAAACAGTGCTTGTTTTGTTAAACGGCTATAAATCGGGTTCTTTCTTTTATGTCTCCTTTAGGATCGAAATTTATTAGCAATTCAGAAGATTTATGTGGGCTAGGCTTCCCCTGTAAACACTTCCCTTCTTTAGTGTATGTCTCCATCTCCACAAATTAAGCAAGCCTCTTAAAGCTTGTAAAAAAAGCAACCTTGTCAATTAATTTTGATGGAATCATAGTGATAAAACACTAGTGCTAGACAGGAATTTGGAGATCCTTTATTGCTACATATAGGAAAACGGGAACCCAGGGAAATGAGTGATTCCCCAAGGTCACCTGGATGACTCACAGCAGAAAGAAGGGTAGAACCCAAAGCTTTAGTGTTCAGGCTGGAGCTCTGCCCACCATGGAAGCCTACCTTTCTTTTTGGATTGTACCCTGATTTTTATTTTGAGTGCTCTAAGTTAAACTCATACTTGGTGAACCAAAGATGTTTTCTAACTCCCTTTCTAGGAAATCACTGTTGTCTCTGGCTAGGAGTTTTGTGACCTAACAATTTTAGAGAAAAAAAACAAAAACAAAAACGTATGCAAACCCCCCATAAAACTGTACTGTGCTTCAGGAGCCCGTACAAATGCCATTGCCTTGAACACTGACCATGACCAGAGCCTGACATAAACCCTGTGAAGGGGAAAGGAGGTCCCCCAAATCACCCAGCTTTGTAAGTGGTAGAGCCTACCTTTGTTTACTCCCGTGTGAGATTCGCTGCTTTTCTATCGACTCTGAAACTTTGTTGAGCTAGAAGGAGCCCTGATGATTATCTCTGAGGAAACACAGCCTCAGAGAAGGCAAGTCAGGACGGGAACCCACACCTTCCAGCTCTCAGCCAGATAATTGTCTACAGTAAACGACTTTGAAGTGTCCAAAGATGAGGTTTTTCATTTAAGACAAGCGAGGGTGCATTAGGAAGTTGTACCAAAAGGCAGAGTACGTTGGCAATCAAAATCACTGCTGTTCCCTCCTTCCGTTACAGGCGCGGGTCTAAGTGCTCCACCTGGGTGGGGTCCTCCTTTAACTGACCTGCGAGCCCACTTCACCCGGTTAGGTCCCCCCAACAAGCCCACATCTCGGTGGCTTACACCGGAGGCTTATTTCTCACGTGCTGCATGTTGGTTGTGAGGGCCGAGAATTTCTCCACACGGCTGCTTCCACACAGGGGCCAGAGTGAATGAGAAGATCCTATCTGAGAAGTGTGGGTCTTGTGGCCGAAGAAAACGGGCATAAAGGCCCCCAAAGCCTCCGCTCAGTCAGGGCGTGTGTCACTTCCACTGAACTTCCACAGGTCAGAGCAAGTCATAGCGCCAAGCCTGATGCCAATGAAAGTAATGCAGTAAGTCAGGTGACACTAGGCAGACATGTGTGTGTGTGTGTGTGTGTGTGTGTGTGCGCGCGCGCGTGCGCTCGCATTTAACAAGAAAGGCAGAAACATATTTGAAACAATATTGTAAGCGACCACAATGGGAATCACCACTTCACATTTATTAGCCCCTTTAATCTTTACAAAAAGCCTATGAGGTAGGCAAAAATGCCATCTGATATCCAAGGTTTATATAATTAAGAGACAGAGATGGTGTTTGAACCCACGCAGTCTGGCTCGAGCCCACAGTTAATCAATAGGCTATTATCAATGTCACTGTTCATAATACGCTGCATTATGTATCTGATAACCCTCGACGCAGGCCCCCCTCCCCTGCTCCCTCTGCCAACTAGGAAGTCTGCCTAGTGCCTAGTGCCGAGACCTGGACCATGTTATTTGGACCCGCGTTGCCACATGCCCTTGTCTGTTCAAAAAATGTATATTGAGCATCTGTGAGCACGACATCATACAAAGCGCTAGGCGGGGAGTGGTTACAAAGATGAACCAGAGCCAGATGAAGGGCTCCACTCTCAGAAACTTGGTAAGGCTATAGATAACTAAATAAACTATCCGAAATAGATGGATACACCATAAGCACCTATGAACCTACTGTTAGAGTGCAATGGGGAAGTCAAAAGAGATTTCCTGTGAGGACGGAGGCCTAGAAAGGATGGGACAGGCTGGGAATGGAGTGTGCAGACGGACAGGAAGGACTGGAATGCACGAAGACAGGGCCTGAGGGGGTGAGGCGGGCCAGCAGAGCCATTATTCAAGGCACACACTCAGCAGGGGCCTCAAAGAGTGTGCCCCACCTCAGTAAGGCCTTTGTCCCCAGTTTTAAACGGGTGTTCCTTAGCTCCTCGGCCTTTTGGCTAAGATCCAGTATAAACTGGTGTTCCAATCAATACTAGGTCACACTGCCTATCGTAACTAGGAATGAATGTTTTTATAACTCCTGTAATTATCTTTGAATAGCACAATTATATAACATTATGTTTAATAAATATTAAAACCATTCATTCACATTATCTTCAAAAATATAGCGAATATTTTTAAATCTTATTTTGACATTTCTTCATTAAAAAAGAAAACATACCAGCAGCTTCAAAAACTGAAAGCAGATTTCATGTCTTCCAACATCCAGTAGACCTTGTGGTAAAACCCAGCAGAAAGTACAATACTTTTGGTTAGGAAAATTGTTTGCATTCATTCATTCAACCAATAAATATTTAGTGAGCACTTACTACAAACGAGCCCTGATTCTAGGTGCTGGTGATGCAGGAGTGAACAAAAAGCACAGATTTCTGCCCTCCTGGATTCTGCATTGTACTGAGGACACAAAGAGAAGTAGTGAGAACCCCAAAGCTGAAGTGCACACTGGTGGAAGAAGGGAACCTCGATTGTCAGGCTGACTGTGGGAGGTCATTGAAGGTCTTCTGCAGGGAGGACATACTGAGAGCTGGGCTTTGGGAGGGTTCATCAGGCAATATTGAGTGAGCGAGTGTGTGTGGTGGGGGTGAACCAGAAAGGGACTTGAGTGGAAGAAGGGACACCCAGAAAGCATCTGATGTCAAGCAGATGGAAAAGCAGTCTTGAACCAAGGTAGTCAGAGTGAATGCAAAGCCTGGCTGAGGTGTGGCAGAATCCCATGAGGTGGAATAGCCTGAGAGGAGTTCCTGGTTGTGTGGATGGGGGACCAAGGCAGAAGAGAGACTCCACATTGCTGTGGTTCGCAGCCCCCTCTCTGGCAAGGGCAAGGTGGTTTCGCCCAGGGTAGGCAGAGTGGGCTTTGGCATCAGATGACCCTAGCTTGGCGGTGTGGCCTGACACTTAGGGGCTGTGAAGCTTTGGGTAGTTTGCTTAACCATTCTGAGCTTCAGTTGCCCCATCTGTACGAGTGAACTATAATCCCTAACTTTCAGGATTAAATGAGATACATATAATGTACAAGCCTGTAAGGAAGATACAATGGTCATCACAACTTTATCAATGAAGAAACTGAGATTTAGTTAACTAAACTTATGCCAGGCTACACGGCTGCGAGGCAGAACTTGAATTCAGGCCCCCTGATTCCGAAGTCCATAGACTTAACCATTCCAGGTTCAGAGTAGCAAGCCTGGATGGAGGTGGCATTTGTAGCCAGGAGCTGCCTAACAACGTTTTGGTCAACGATGGACCAAATATACAATGATGGTCCCATAGGGTATAGCATAAGGCATATGGTCAATACTACTGTAATAATTATGTACAAGGTGTGATAAAAATAATAGTGAAAATTTAAATAAAATAAATTATTACAGTAAAAGACACATGGCCATTAATCCCCCTCAAAATACTCCCTCTTGCTTCGGACACACTTGTCCCATCGTTCCTGCCACTTTCAGAAGCGGTTCTGGAAGTCCTCTTTTGTGAGTTTTTTCAGTTACGCTGTCATGGCCACCTCGGTGCCCTGGATCAATTAAAACATGTACCTTTCATGATCATTTTGACTTTGGGGAAGAGCCAGAAGTCAAACGGTGCCAGATCCTGTGAATAAGGCAGATGAGGACACAGTAATGTTTTATGTGACAGAAAATACTGTTTGAGAAGCAATGTGTGACCTGAATCGACTCAGGACATGGAGGCAGCCATGACAGCACAACTAAAGACACTCACGAAAGAGGACTTTCAGAACGTCTTCAGAAAGGGGCAAGAGCCATGGGATAAGTGTGTTTCAAATGAGGAGGAGTATTTTGAGGGGGATTAATGGCCATGTGTCTTTTACTATAATACACTTTATTAATTTAAGCATTCACTATGTTTTTTTAATTGCACCTCGTATGTTATCAGATGGGTACTTGCTTTATCCAGCAGTCATGAGAGGGGTGGAGGGCAGGGTTAAAAAGGTGAAGTGATTAAGAAGTACAAATTGGTAGTTACACAATAGTCATGGGGATGTAAAGCATAAGGAATGTAATCAATAATATTGTGATAGCATGGTACGGTGTCAGAGTGTTGCTGGACTCATCATAGTGATCACTCCTTTAGGTATATAAATGTTGAATAACTATGCTATATACCTGAAACTAATATGATATTGTATGTTAGCTTTATTTTAATTAAAAAGATTTTTTTTAATGGAGCTGAAAACTTGCTATCACCTAGTGACATCGTAGCCATTGTCGCATCGTAGCAGATTGCATTACTCATGTTTGTGGTGATGCTGGTGTGAACGAATCTACTGCACTGCCCGCCATATAGAAATAGAGCACGTACAGTTATGTATAGAACAAAATACTTGATAATAAATGACCGTTACTGATTTATGTATTTATTATACTATGCTTTTTATTGTTATTTTAGAGTGTACTCTTTCTACTTATAAAAGGGAGTTTGCGGCAAGGCAGTACGCCGTGTTAGGCCAGCAGCAGCCGCGGACCTCTCGTGTTTATCGGGCCTCTTTTCTCCTGTGCTCGACGTACTCTCACGTCGTTTTGTACAGGAGCACGCTGTCGGCGTGGAGCCTAGGAGCAATAGGCTGTACCATGTAGCCCAGGGATGTAGTCGGCTACACTGTCTAGGTCTGTGTCAGTGCGCTCTTTGGTGTTTGAGGGACAAGGGAATCTAACGACCCATTTCTCAGATCGTATCCCCGTCGTTAACAGCGAATGACTGTGATTTAGTTTAGGAACTGTCCGTCCCACCGGCCTGGTGGCTGGCCCTGATTCTCCTGCTGCGCTTTCGAAGAAATGAGTTCAGCCTGAAGGGAACCACCCTGCCTGTCGGAGCAACATCTTTTTGTGGAGTGGAGCCGATTTCGTGGTTCCTCTCAGATACCAGTCAGTCGGCCTCAGGACGATCACAGACCACACAATATCGGCTGTGGAAAGCTAGTCACTGTCTTCCTGGGTGTGCTGTCGCTTTCTCTGGTAATGCTTCCCAAATTCCCTGGCCTGGGAATTAAGGGTGTGATGAAACACACTGACCCAGGAATGAGTCAAGATCCAGGTCCGTTTGCGCCTCCACGTTTCACTACTGTGTGATTTGGGGAAGTCTTTTATTCTTTTTGAGTCCCTCTCTCTTTCTTATTTGCAAATCAGAGACAATGACCCCAGGCACTGATCAAACAACAGGGAAATGAAGGCTTCAGCAGTAGGAATCGCTACGTAAATAGCTGTTCTCCGGACAAGTCTGTCCTAACAGGGGGCCACCTGGAGGAGTAGGAGAAATCCGGGCCCTTAGCCCCCAGAGGATGTCAAAGTTTTGAGTCACAGAATGCTCCCAAGGGGAACATCTTGCCTGACCCTTTAATTAGGCTATTTTGAACTTATGTGAAACCTATTTCAATTCTTCTTTTGTTTCCCAAGTACAGCCATATTGAGTCATTTTTCACTCAAGAAAAAGTGTCATATTCACAGTTTTGCCCCTTCTATTTTGATGTTAATTTTAGCATTACCTATGCAGAGTACAGGTTTCTGCTCCAAAACAAGCCCTACTTAGAATAGAATGAAGGCAGCGCTCTGACTCATTTAACGGTTTAATATCAAGCATGTTAATAGCTTTGCCATTTCTCAGGCAACAAAGCCATATTCTTTGCTAATAATTTTCTGTGTGAGGATCTGAAAATTGGCTTGCAAAAATCCATAGTACAAAGATAGCATTTGCCAGCTAGTATTGAGGAAGAATTTGATATTATCAGAAAAAGCCAGGATGTGAATTGCTTTATGTGTAAGTTGGGGGAGCTTGACTTTACTTCTTATTCTAAGTCAGTCCCTTTGGTATATGTGCTGCTGAAGCGAGCACAAAGTCAATCCCTTTAAAATATTAACTCGTCCCAGTGAGCAAAGACCTGCCCTTTTTGTGAACATGCACTTCTCACTGACACGGTCTCACAAGTCGGTGTTTTCTCCTTTGTCTTTTCTTTTTCTTTAACGTACAATCTGGCCGAAGGACACACCAAAATGCCAGAGCAATGGAGCAAATAATTGGCATTTACTCTGGGCTCTGCCACGTTTTCTACCCAGAAGGACGGCAGAGTTGGATGGGTGGGGGTCTCCTCGCATGTGGCTTTGTGCAGCAGGCCTGCCAAGCGCCATGATTCCAGCCCTTTCAACCTGTGCCAGACTGTTAATGTCTTAATGCTTATTCAAGTGTCAGGGAGTGCTGGCAGATGTCAGAGAGAATGGGAGGCTGTCAATAAGGAAATTACTCACATTCACAGGGCGAGTGCTGCAGTCTGTCAGGTAGCGTTTGAGAGGATGTCAAGCTGAAAAAGAGGGAAGCAGGAAACAAAAAAGAAGGTGGCAGCAAACAGCATTGGGGAGGGTCCTTTTTTTTTTTAAAATAAATTGTTTAGAGATATTTAATTTTCCCTTTCTTTCTAGAGCTAAGCTCCAGCTCCAGCAGTCATAGGTCAAGAAAAGAGGCAGTGGTTTGCTATTTCTGCAGACCCTCACCGTAAGAGCGGTGTGACTGGGGCCTTTGGTTTTTGACACACGACCAATAATTCAAGGTTTTTTTTTTGAAAGGACAGCAGGAGTCAGTTCCCTGGTCACCGGGGAAATAAACGCTCATGGTTTTCCATGTAATACCTATTTCATTCAACAACTACTTACTACCTGCTAGGTCCTAGGTGTGGCAAATAACTCAACAATTACATGTGCACAGGAAATTTATTTCAAAACACGTTCGTTAAATTCTAGGAAAGAAATGGCATCCCCTTTGCTGTGTGGCTTTAAGATTAACAATTAGAAATAAGTGGAGTCCCACCCTTATCTCTCTAACAGCACCTGCTGGACTTTGCCTGTATGGCGAGGAGCCTTACAGGATGGAGCTTCTGGAGACAGAGGCTTGGAGGCAAGCTTGCCTTTAAAAGCTTCTCTCGGATCCAGATTGGCCATGGTGATTCTATTTATTGCCACCTTATGCTTGTAAAGCTCTATTCCTGTCTCATTTCTTTACTGATCTTTGTACCCCCTCCCCCATCCCTCCAGTGTGCGTGCCTGGAAGAGCAGGGGCAGACGGTTTGTTGTCATGGGTCCACACTCCCACACAATGGTGTAATTATTATACAAGGAAACACGCACTCCTAGTTACAAGGCTTACCTTTTCAATGCAAGGTCAGGCCCCTGGGAATCACCCTGGAAACACAAGACGCCTCCGGGGTTCACTATCCCTGCTGAGGAGGGAAACACCACTGCATTTAAAGGGAGCACGGCCATCGCATTTGTAGTTAATGGTGGCTCTTTAGGGCGTTCCACACTTAATGTCCCATATCCTATCATCACCTAGCTCTCTTTAATATTTTAGAATTTCTCCTACAACAGAGAGAAGAGAGGAAGCTAGGCACATGTGTGAGGTGCTTTTAGACTGCTTAAAGGAAAGCAAGTATTTAACTGAGAGAAACTCCAGGGTTAAAGGTGCCCAGGAATACCTGAATCAAGGACAGGAAACTTTTCCCCAGAATACCTGTGTCAACTAAGCGGCTGAGAGATGATGCTTCAAGGACTGGACTCCACGGGGACAAAACCGACTGGGTGAAATCAGGGCACGAAGGCCAAATCCAGGCTTAGCCTGGACAAAGAGGTGATCCCCGTGGGCCCCCTCCTCCACGGCCCTCCCCGCCCCACCCAGTTCCTCCCCTGGCCCAGGTGAAGCAGTGTGGAGTCTGGAGTCTGGATAGAAATGTGCGAGCAGACCCTCTCCCTGCTGGTCTGCCTGTGTCCTCACGGATTTGCAGGGCACATGCCTCCCTTGAGTTGAACACTCGCTGTTGACAAGGCTCCCAGCTTTTTGAAGGGCCCTCTGAACCTTTGAAGTGCTCTCCCCAGGGGGCCATAAGCAAATTTCTGTCTGAAAAACGTGGCATTACTTAACCCATGCCCCCAGGAGATTCTTCCAGGGACACCTCACAGTGCAGGAAAGAATAAATAGGTTTCTCTCAACTTAAGTCGCAGCTTCCCTTCTTTTCCTGGCTAAGCTGAAGCAGAGAGCAATCAGGCTGGGAGCTCTCTGTGAATCGGATATTAACTTGGAAACATCTTTCCTCATTAGAGCTACAGGTTCTCAACTCTCACCCTACGCCCTTAACAGCCAAGGAAAGTCAAGCTAACTCTTTCTTCTATATGCTGCAATATTATGCTCTGGGTGAAAGAGAATATCAATCAATCAATCAATCGATCAGTCAATCCAGGGCTAATGCTGAAAATAATACTCAAAACCTCAGAAAAACACACTATCAGCAGACGTAAGTTATACCATCATCAAATGCTGGAGATGTCAGAAAAACATGAGCAAAGCATCCAGTTTCCTGCATGCATTTATTTTCCCATTTGGTTACTTACAATATACTGCTCCTTTTACTGAAGCCCTCTTTCGAAAAATTCAAATCCATAGCATTTTCAAAATATTTTCTTTTTCAAAATATTTCCTTTCTACTATTATGATTGTTATTTCAATTATTTCTTCTATCCTGTTCTCTAACTGGATACTGGCCATGGACTATTGAGAAAAATTAAAATAACCAAGCCAAAAACTATCATTAATTAAGTATTTACTAAGTGCCGGAATAACTTCTGCATTTCCTCACTAAGATTTTCAGACCATCCACTCCCCTATTTTACAGGTGAGGACTGAAGTTTGGAAATGTTCAACAACTCAAAGTCTCTTGTTTTGTAATCCTAGTTCAAAGGTCATTTCCTCAGGCACTGCTCTCAACCAGGACAGACATTTCTTTTAAGTTCTTACAATTTTATAAAATTTTGTACCTTTCTTTGATGCTTCTTACGAGAGTTTGCAATTCTGCATTTTTGTGTGTAATTACTTGATTTAAGCATTTCTCCCTACCAGACTCTGAGAAACTGTGTCTATTTTTGCAATTACTTAGCCTGATATATAGTAGGATTACAATACATATTAAATAAATAAATATGCAAATTAATGAATAAATAAATGGGTCCTTATCTGTCCAGCTCCATAACTTGAGAATTTTAGTTTAGGCAGCAAGACTGCTTTTTAAATGAAGTCCTACGTGACACTAAGTGCTATGTAGTATGCAGCACTGAGTAGCTGAACTGCCTGTGTTTGAACCCTAGCTCCACCATTTTTTTTTAACTCTTTGATCTTGAACAAGTTACTTGACTTTTCTGTGTCTCAGTTTTTTTTTCATTTGCAAAATGGAGATGATCATAGAACTCATGCCATGTAGTTATGCAGATTCAATGAACATGTGACCTCTCAGAAAACGGCATGGTACTTAGAAAGTTCTGTGCACGTGTTAGATATTATCACTAATCAGGCACTTACTTAGTGCAGAAAAATAAACCATCCCAGGCTGATTTCATTCAAAGACTGGTATGTGTTAGTGTTTATTCGTTGACTAAAACCCCTTGTTCTGATCCTTCTTAGAGGATCCTAAAGGTATTAATCTTAAAAAAATGACTCAATCTTTTTCACTCTCAAACAGAAAATACCCAACGTGAGTCCATCTTGAGATTTTTACTAATCTTTTACCCTACAAGTTCCGAAAGAAATATTTAGTAAAGATAAATTATTTTAAATGTTTTAACATGTATTATAAAGATTCTTTAAAAATATTTAATACTCTTGCATTTGGCCCTACCTGCTCTAGAATCTTTATTGATAATCGTGGAATGAGGCCAAGTGATCTGGGGGCCTGACCTAGAGTTCCATAGTCCCAGATTTCATCACAGCCCAGATATCTCTTATCTCTGGTCTTGTGTAAGTCTGTTAACTGCTTCTTGTCTTGTTTTCTCAACTAAAAATGGAGAATGACATTAATTATATTGTTGTGATAGATAAATGAGACGAAGGTCTAAAGACCCTGGACAGTCAGAAATGCATAGTACAAGTTTCTGTTACTCACTGCCTTCCTGTTCATAACCATCCCACCCTGGACTTGACCCCCTGACACCCTTTGGTGCCTTCTCTGATCATGTCATCTGTGTTTCTGCAGCCTTCCTGTGACCAAGGTCATCAAGTGGCGCTTCGCCTCCTTCACATTTTCTGTGCTCTCTCAAGGCTCAAAGTAATAAAAGCAGAGTCGGAGGAAAATGAGATGTTCAGTCAAAACACCTGAGTGAGAATTTGTCTCCACTTCTGCTTCTGACTGGCTACTTGCTTTTGAACAAGTCGCCTCACCTGTCTGATTTTCCTTTTGCGCGTCTGTAAAAATGAGACTAACTCTCCATGAAGCATATGCTGGAATCACATTCTTTCTTCCTCTGCCCTTTCTGTTTCTATCTGTGTCATTATAGCAGTAACAATAGCAAAGTCTTTCCAAAGTCTTTTATATTTATTGTCGGATTTAGCCACCATATCAAAATTCTGAGGTGTTCACATTAGCCACTCTCACTCCATTTCCAGATAAGGAAATTGAGTGAAGACAGAGAGACACTATATGTCTTGGCAAGTTCACAGAAATCCTAGAACAAAGATACATTTACTGTGGTCCATCACACTTTTACAGTAAACCTATTGTGTGCGTTATAGCGGGCAGAGTGCTAGAGATACAGCGAGAGTCCCATACTTCTCTGTAATAGAATACACACACCAAGATAACTGGTAACTGAAAGTAACAGATGCTGAGAGCCAAATGAGTCAACCACAATTTCTTTTTATCTCATTGATTTGTTTGTGAAGAAAGAATCCCTTCTCTTTTTTTAGATGGCATTCCCCTAGCACTGTGTCAGATAGCCCCATCCCTCGTGGATTCCATGGAGAGGCCTTATGAGAAAGAGACTAGTTTCATTTTGATATCATTACTTAACAGTTTTAGGCAAGCACAAGCCTTGGAATGGGTGTCTTTCAACAATGGTCTGTTTGGACTTGAAATACTGCATGTTTACATGTATTCCAAAACTTCGAATTTCTGTAGAACAACAAAACTCGAGGTTGGAAATTATGTTGCTAAGTTTTCTTCTGAGTTGCTTCCTGAATCCATGTTTTAGGTCTGGTGTGTGAGAAGAATGTCATTTCAGTTTCATTTTTCAGGAAACTGAGAAGTAGTGGAATTGACTCTGAAACTCCACAGCAAGAATAAAGACTATAAGAATTTTTGGGATATTTTCTACTTAAAAAAAGAAAATACACATTCCCAGGCCTTTTGATAGAGCTTTTAAGGAATACTTAAAGTTTTGACTATGTCATATGCTCACACACTCCAAACACAAAAAAGGTCAAAAAGGTGTCTTTGAAAAGTTTCCTTCCTGTGTCTCCTTCTCACTGTCTTTTACCCAGAATTTCCATCTCCTCCCCCCAAACAGCAAACCACTTACCATTTTTTGTTTATCTGCTCCAAAAACTTTTATGTAAAAAAAAACACAGTACAAAATATATTCCTTCTTGTTTCCTTCTTTTATATACATTGCAGCATACATTACATAATAATCAGTACCTTTTCTCACTAAATGGTATAGGAGTATTTCATGTCAGTACATAGTTTCCTTATCATTTTCTATAGTACTTGAAAAGTGTTTGATTCTGTGAATATATCAAAGCATTTATCCAGCTCTCTCATGGACCGTTAGTTGTTTTTAATCATTTACCTGAAGAAATGACTAACTTGTTCATTGTTCATGTGTTATTTCACGTAATGAGTAGATTATATTTATAGGATAATTTTCTTTAGCTGATATTGCTGGATCAAAAGGCATTTGTAATCCTCCACAACAGTAGATTTTTGCTAATCTGATAAGTTAAAGAAAAAAAACCTCAGTATACTTTTAATTTACATTTTTGTTAATATGAGTCAGATTGAGCATTTTTCATCTGTGTAAAATCTTTTTTGGATATTAACTGTGTGTTTATGACCATTGCTGATTTCTCTTAGGTTTGTGATGATTTCCATTTAGTAGAAGGATAGCACATAAGTGTATATTCTCTATTTCCTAAGTTTGCTATGGGATAGGCTTCTTTATTAGCAGTAAGTGGCCATTCTTATCTCCGGGGTATATGAAGCTACAGGCAAGCCTAACAAATCATACATCTTTCTATTCTTTTTTTTTTCTTTTGGCTGAAGTAGAATTTGAAGAAATAGAAGCATAACTATACCCAAAATGCCTCCCTTTCTAGTTCATTCCTCCACAGGGTTGAAATGGGCCCAATACATTTGAAGGAAACAATTAGACAACTAAGATTAAAGTCCCAGTCTTTCTTCCTGTATAACTAATTTTAGAATAATTTCACGCCAGTCCTTATAATAAGAGTTGGAAGAACTGCTAATGTGAAAAGAAAAACTATTGGAATCGTCCGCAATAGAATTCCTCGATCACCATAGCTAAAGGATTGCACCTTTTCCTCTCTCAGAAGCTTGAAGGTGATTCTTCTGCAGTTGATACACAGTTTTAAGAAATGTGGGGAAAATAGCATGTTCTCATTAAAACTGCTATTGTATACGACAATATTAACTTGTCTTCCTAGTACACCATTTAGAAAAACAGGAAAGCTAGAGTATGAAAGGGAGACGACTTGCCTATATGCTGAAAATTAATTCAGCACGTATTCTTGAGCAGTAAGTATGAGCCAGGCATTCTACTGAACACTGAAAATATGTAGTGTAAATAAGTAAGGTGTGCCACTTACCTTCTCAGAATTTGTGTTGTAAACCAAAGTCACTCTTTACCTGATCACAATGAGAATCACCTGGGGAGACTTTGCAAAAATACCAATGCCTGGGCCCCTGGCCAGAAACTGTAAGGGTGCCTCTCAGTAATAAATATTTTCAAAAACTCCCCACATGATTCTAAGTGAGGCCAGAGTGGAAAACCACTGGTCTAGCCATACCCCGGAGAGAGCAACAAAACCACAAAATATTTTGAAGAGGAAGTGGTCATGGAAATTTTTGCATGATGTAATATGAACTACATAGTGTCGACTTTGAAGCGTTCTTGCCACAACGTTTAATTTAAAAGCAGTAAGCCTTTTAGACCTGCATTTCAATATACAGATAACTTAGAGGGCAGAAGAACAAGTTAAATGGCACCTTGAGGAAAACACATCAGACACATCCAGAAAGTGGTACTTTCTCCAAGAAGAAACAAATGACCTGGTTTCTTAACAACAACAACAAAAAAAGGCAATGTCAAAAACAGAAAAAGGCTAGGAGTGGAGTTAGGACTGATACAGATTAAAAGAGAGGAAAGAAACCACCACCAAATACCACGCATTAACCTTGATTACAATCTGGTTCAAAATCTCCTTCTGAATCGTTGGGGTGGACTGTTTAGGAAATTTAAATACTAAATATGTACTAGAAATTAGATGGTATTAGTTAATATTGTCGATTATTCTTAGGCCCTTAGGTATGTAAATATCTATGTACAAGAATGTCCTTATTTTTAGATGAATACTAAAATGTTTAAGGGTATCAGTGACTTTCAAATGGTTCTACAAAACTAAATGAAATCACACATATAGATAAGCAAAGATTGTCATACTGTTTTAAAGGAGTTTGGAAGAGGCTGAGGTATTAAGGATGAAAGAGGCTGCTGAATAGTGATGCTAATTATAGTTAATTACCACTTAGGGAGTGAATCCTAGGTTCTAGATACTGTACTAATGCCTTTAAATGACGTTAGATGCATTGTATTATTTCATGTCTAAAATAAGCATTATTATTTTAATTTCACAAATGAGAGAACAGAAACTTGTACTAATTTGACAATTTGTTCACGTTCCCACGGAGTGAGGATTTGAAACCAAGTTCTTCCTGTTTCCGCTGTGGGTAGTCTTCATCATTACGTAGCATCGCCTCGCCCCCAGGTGACACTGTGCCCACTTACGTGGAAGCGGAAAGTACAAAACTTGGGGTTTATTTCAGTTACAGTGCCACTCCACCTAACGTCTACGTGTCTGCAGTGTAGCCTGCCTGTCCTCCTGGGGCCAAACCAAGTGACTCCTGCTTATATAGAAAACATTCTGATGCTCAAAGTGATTGCCAGTGTTAGATCCTTCAATCATATCCATTAATTATCAGGAACTGTAGCTTTGAGTCCCTAAAACCTACAACAGGAGAACTTGACTAAGGTTCAAAAATGAACTTGTAGTATTGAATCATTAATACGATATCACTATGATTCATTATTCGGGCTGTGCTAGGTGTTAAAAGTTCCCTATAGGAACAGATATTTTCAATGAGTTTCTAAAATGCAGGCAGAAACAGTTATTTGTAATACATTTGGGGACTATGGCAGTTCTTTCTAGGTAAATGATAGTATGAGAAACGTCAGAGAGACTTGAAAACATAGACATTTTATTTTTTTTCTAGAGACAGGCAGCCTTCTCAATTGGATTATTATGTAGGTAAAAGCAAAAATAAGAGATAAGATTGGAAAGTTTGGTTGAGAACCTTGACTACTTCCATAGAGCAAACCACTGTCAGTTCTGGAGCAATTTAAGTTCGGGGATGGTCTATCCTAGCTGTATATTATAGATGTATCTCTCTGTGTCTTGGAGTGGGTGTGGGGGTGGCAGTGAAGTAGGTAATTATTTCTCTAATCTCGGATGCAATGGGCCCAGAAATGGCAAGGGAAGGTAAAAAGAATTTGGGGTGTAGAAAATAAGAGGATATAGCTGCTGACTGGATAGAGCAACAAGTTTAAATAAAGAGGCAGAGAGGACTTTGGGGTCTCAGGCTGAGAATAGAGGTACCATGATCAGAGATGAGAAGGTCATCCGGGGTGGGGGTGGGGGGCTGTTTTGAGGGAGATGAGAAATTTCCTGACGGAAATGGTGAATTTGTTAGACCTCTGCCTTCTTTAAATTAGTAACACCCCACCCCATTGTTGGAGGCCAGTCATCATAAAGCTGAAGGTTTAAAACTATGAGATAAATCTCTCCTCTACTTAGGTAGCAGAGCCCTAACATCTTAGGAGTTAGGAGCCCATCAGTATATGGCTACAGAGCAAAGGAAAGGGCTTCAAAAATCTCTCCTGGGGCCAGGAGACACAGACGAGCTCTAGCCTAAGGCTTACATATGGATGTTTCGTAGGCCGTGGGATCTACAGTTCCATCTGTTTTATGTACAGGCTCGTTGAGAAAATGTGAATTATTCAGTCAAAATGAGTTTGGAGAGTGACATAATAAATCAAATGTAGCTATATTTCCACTCATGTATTTATCCAGTGGACCTGAAGACCAGTGTACTAAATACCAGGTATTGTTGTGGGCACTGGAGTTATACATACATAAGACCTTTGCTCATGTGCGCTTCTTATTCTAATTATTCTATTAGAATTTTTATTCTAAATATAATTCTAGTAGTAAATATGTAACTGGATAAATAAGACAAATTTGGAGAGTGTTAAGGTCTTCCTGAAATGTCTCCTCACTTTTAGAAATTGCCTAGAACGAACCTGTCCTGGCAATACTCACAACTGACTCCTCACCCTTCGGGTCTCACTTTAAGAGAAACCGTCCTCGCCCCCGTCTAAGCAGGGCCCCTCAGCTGTTCTCCGTCCCAGTAATGATCACTCTCTGTAATGACTGGTTATTTATTTGTCCCCTTATTTAGTGTCTGTCTTGCCCACTTGGATCGTAGTCCCATGATAGAAGGAACCTTGCCTGTTTTATTCTCCTCGAGTTCCCAATGCTTTTCCTTGGACCTGGCACACAGTAGGTTCTCAGTAAATATCTGTGGAATTAGAGGGACCAACCATCTCAGGATGTCTGGAACTGAAGGGTTGCCTAAGACATAGGGCTTTCAGTGCTAAAACCAGGACAGTCCTAGGGAAATTGGGATGGTTGGTCACCTGATATGGAATCCATACCCAAGAAATTAGTCCCAGAAACCGACCTTCCATCATAACAGTCAAATCTCAAGTTTTATTAACCAAACCCATTGCAGAGGTACCATTATGCCATAGCACACTTCGTGGCAGCTGTCGCCTGTACTATAGGCCAAGCTTTAGGGAAGAGTAAAAGCATACCCCTAGGGGCTCTTGTAAGCATCATTATCGCTATAGTAATGCAGCCATTGAACTCCAGGGAAAGAATATGCCAATAATTGTCAATGCAGTGGGGTTGGGTCTAGTCTATCACTTCTGGGCCTCCTCAAGGCTCTTGGCTGACTGCTAAGGTATCCAGATGGAACTGGTCTAACAACTCACAATTAAAACAGTCTTACTATGAAGTAGCATTTGACAGCTAGCAGACCCCTCTGAAATCATGTAATCCAGTCCACCCTGTATTTTACGGTTGAGGAAACTAAGAATCTGAGATGTTAACTTCTCCACTGGAGAGCCAAGTTTTATAAGACCCTCGACCCTCTCTCTATTTGTTCCTACACTGACCAGAGTCCCTTTGAAATATTGACCAACTGCTCTTGTTCTAGACTCCCTTCCATTGTTTACTCTCAACAGGTTGTCATTTTGCGTTTTCTCCCTTGTGTTATGTGCTCTGGAACTAGGTCTGCTAGTCTTTTTGCAAATGACTTATTTGAACATACGGGTTGCTTCTTCCTAGAAGAACTCTTGTTTGAAAGGTTTAAACAGTCCTTCTTTCTTGAAGTGTGGGTTGATTACGCTGCGATCGGAGTGAATAATTTTCATTACTGTGTAGTTTATAGATCTTAAAAGAGAAAGAAAGGAAAAAGAGAGGGAGGGAGGGATGGAGGAAGGAAGGGAGGAAGGAAGGGAGGAAGGAGAAAACGTAAAACCTATAAAAAAATTCATGTATCCTAATGGGCACCTTGCTTATTAGATGAGATGTTCCTGGAGGCTATGTCATTGTGATATACTTGAAAAGATTGGTTCTGGCAACGTGTATGGTTCTCTCTCCCTCTCTCTCCCTCTCTCTCTCTCTCTCTCTCTCTCTCTCTCTCTCTCTCTCTCTCTCTTTTTACCAATGGAAAGACACAGACCAAAACATACCTACATTTTTATTTTGTTGTGTGTTCTGAATCAAAAATGACAATACGTGTGTCATTAGCCTTAATGCTAAACCAGTGCTAAGGCTAATCAGAATTGCATCTATTTAGAGATATTTTCAAAACAGCATGTCCTAGTCCAACTATTTTGAAAAAAATATATATACAGCTTGTTGGTATTTTGGAAGTTAGAAAGTTTGGGTCTCTAACGGTAAGAGCTGGTGCTTGATTTGTAAGTTAGGAAGACAGGGCATTTTAAAAAGTTTGGTATGATTTTTTTTGGGGGGGTGATTTCTGAGGAAAACAAAACAAAATTTAAGGCATGTGTTTTATTTACCTGGGGAACTCTATCCAGAGTGAGACACGAGAGGTATTAAATTCATAACTCTGTAGCAAAGGCCTTGGTGGTATTTATGCCTATTTCTTTATATGAGGGTTGACTGGAAAGTATCCAGCCCCATAACCATTCTTGTTATAGTGATAATGGCTGGACTTTTTTCAGACAGCCCTGGCATACTTTTTCTTAGGAGAAAACCTTTCTAAAAGTCATTGAGCAATAATCTGGGCCGGAAAAATTCCTTGTCTGTTTTCTTCCAACTCTTTCCAAATTCTACCTCTCCAAGCAACGGCCGTGCCCTTCCACCCCATCTTGAAGGGCATACCTTGACTCTCTCCTCAGACCCAAAGTAAACGGACCATTCCACCACCAGGGAGACGTGTTATCCATATATCCAACCTCGTTTTCCTTTAGTGCTTGACCGCTCTTCAGAGACAGCTAATTATGCAAGTAGACAATTATGTATATAATTGTAGATTCTAACATTATCACCAGTTAATTCCAGGCCCTAGAAACATTAATCACATGCAGTGGTGTTAGTCTTTGGGAGAGTTGACTTTAAAGCAGGTTTCAGTCAAGAATCAAGCACTTTGGTTTTTTTAATTCACACACAAAACGGTCTGAGGGGCTATACACAGTCATATCAAAAAGCAAGAGGGGCCTCGAGAACCACATGACTTCACTCATATGTGGGATATAAAAATGAAAGCAACAAATAAACAAGGCAAACAAACAGGGAAACAAAAAATCACAGGCACAGACGACAGTTTAGTGGTTACCAGAGGGTGAGAGGTGGTGGTAGAACAGGGAAGAAGGAAAACACGTGCTGACGGAAGGAGAGCTGGCTCTGGGTGGTGAACACACAACGCAATGCATAGACGTTGTATGATAGAATGTACACTTGAAACCTATATAATTTTACTAACCAATGTCACACATTTATAAAAGAAAAGGCAAGAGAGTGGCTAATTTTCATAAACTACCTGAGATGTGTAATGTTGTTTAATGAACTATTCAGATATTACAATTCTGTATAGTAGAACCAAATAAAATTCTCTGTATTTTTGATCAACAGTTATACTTTATAAATGTGATAATCAGTGAGCAGAAAAAGATAAAACAATAACTTTACCAGTAGATATTGCCTTAAAATGTAAGCTTTAATAATAGTTTAAGGTTATGTAGTATAGCTATATGAAAATATCCAATTTTGATGCTAAAACTGTCATTTTTTTTTAAAGAAATTTACAAATAAAATCTATAAACACCTGTGTGCTCACCAAGTTCAAATGATAATAATGGACATTTGTCACACCTATTTTTTTATCTTTCTTTATGAAAAACATCGAATTGAAGTTCCATCTCCAGTCTCACCTCCACCCCTCCCCAGAGATAGTCATTCTCTCTAATTTGTTCGAGAGATAAAGTTAAGCGTCATGATCTACTCCATTTGTTTTTGTGCAGAAAAATATATTCAGCATCATGTGTTTCCCTAACAATATCTATCTAAATATATTGTACAGAAATTCTGGTTTTATGATGGAAATAATGATTTCCATGTGTCAAAATGAATGTTTGGACATTTCACAAAATTAAACTTCCCAGAATCATCTAGAAATCACTACAATGCTCCAATGTTTTAAAAAAAAGATATAGTCTTAGGAAAATCAATTTTTTTGTTACATGAAAGAGAAAATACCTGAAGGATATGTCTTCATGATGATAACAGTAAATACTAGAGAAGTTTTTATGATTAACATAATTTCTTGAATGTACTTTATGAAATCTGATTAATAGACTAGATCATGTTACTTCAGTGATAAAGCAACAAAGAATTTACTATTTTATTATCTTGAATATTAAATAAGATAAATAGTATTAGCAATATTTAAAGAATTCTAATAAAAGACATTAGGAACATCTAGAGAAGTCTTTATCATTTTATCAAGAAGTATTTAATAGAGAATATTTGTCACCAGTATTTGAAAACACACTGTACTGCTATAATGTCAAAATAGCTCCAAAGATTTCACCCCTGCAGGAGGTAAAATCATGTAGTGTTTGAAGTCTTGAACTTATCATCCGGGGCTTATCATCCTTTGACTCCTGAAACTTTGCTATTATCTTGTTGGGTGGCCTTGGAGAGAGATCATTTGATCTCACTAGGAACCAATTTCCTCATCTCAAAAATGCCTTTAAAAAAATGCCTTGGTTGGTGGCCTTGAGTTGGGAAAAGATTAAAAGATGATCATTAATATTTCTCCCAGCTCTAAAATTTTATTATTCTATTATTCACTTTATCCCTTCTCCCTTCCCATTCAATGTTCTAGGACATAGACTAGTAATTACTCAAAATTGAGGGGATCTTCTAGCAAATAAAAATTTGAAACAGAAAAACCTTTTCTTAATTCATTGTAAGATCAACTCATTCATGGAACCAGACAAAAACTGCTAGAAAGAGACATTAGAAATAGAGAAATATGTTGATACTTACTATTCACTATAAAGATTTTATGGGATGAAGAATATTTATCTAAATATACTCATGTTAAACACAGTTGAATTTCTCCTCAACACAGTGATATAGCTTATCAAAATGATTCATATTTAAGGTTATGAAATATTTCTTAGTGAAGAAAAAATAAATCACTATGCATTATATAATCAATGAAGATGATGAGACTGTCTCATGACTTTGTGCTCAGTCCAACATACATTTAATTTCTCAATATCAATATTCATCCTGAAGATATTACAAATAATTACTTTGCACTAGTAAATAAGAATTAACAAATGCATGAAATAATAAGGCTTATAAAGGGAAAGTAATAAATTTGCCTTTCAACAGTTCTTATCTACTATAAATGATATAGTAATTTTTTACATCTTCTGAGAAGACTTCGAAAATCTACTGTATCTGTTGTGGAATTTTCCATGCAGTTGTTACATTCTTTTGTACAACTTTAAGGTCTGGGAGATAAAATGTGACAGTGATAAAGGACCACACGCACACGTGGACGAGACTTCCTTGAAGTTATCTTTTCCAGTCAATTCCCTTCTATTTAGGAGTATTTCTTAGCAAACTTAAATGAATGGCTGTGATATGTTTAGCGATCCCAGGAAAGGAAAATATCTTCCTCTGTAATGACCACTGTTAGTACTGACTGACCCTCACAGACCTAATGTTCTCCCTAAGTGAGGTAATGGATGTGAAAGAACAGTGTAAACTATAACAAATATTAGGAATTATTATTGAGATGACCATTCCAAGGCTGATCCAACTGTGTGTTGCATCACAAAAAAAATTCCTCCTAAGTGGCAGAGTTCATTGCACAGTTGTGAAGGAATTGATGTGGCTGGGCAGGGACTCAGGATCTTGAATAGCCACATCTTCGATGTCCTACCTTCATCACCCTTCCCTCAGATTCCAGGGAAATGTATGTACAGAGGTCAAGGCCCAAAACACACGTGTTTTTTTATTACTATGAAATTCTAACAGGGCCCCCTAGTAAGTTAGGTTGGCCCAGGAGCAGAATTCCTTTCACTCAGGCCAGAGACAGGAAGAGGACATGAAACCAAAGCATGCCACATGGCCTCCTTCCCCCGTTAGGCTCTCAGATGACAAGGAAAGGGAAGTCAAGGAAAGGCACACTAAAAAGCAAGGGGAAGATTAGGGGGCTTTCTCTAAGGTCTGTCCTCTGTCAGTGGGGTGGGGGTGGGAGTAGAACAATTATATTATTTTCCTCTTCCTTTAATTCTATTCTCTGTGCAATGGCAATTGCTTTTATTTTCTTTATATCTGTGCCATACTCGAGGTATTATATGTTTTTGTTTAGCTGCTTTTAAAAAATTGGTAACCCATGTCACCCCAATAAATTTAATAAAAAAGAAATGGGTTTGTGTGTTCCAGAGAAGCTATGATTAGATCAGAGGTGCGCTAGGACAAGTTAAACAGCTGCAAAGTCGTACTAGTATACCTTGCTTAGTAACTTGTTAAATGATTTCCTCAAAAATTCATTCTTCATGTTTTTCCTTTACAAAATACTTATAATCTTTTATCAACATACAAGAGTGGGAAGAGGCATCATACTTACCAAAAATGGGTCTGTCTTCCTTGGCTTTGAAAATGAGGAAGTCTTGGGCTATGGACCGTTGATAAGTAATGCGAGCAATGCCTTTGTTTTGTCTTATAAACTGGGCTTCATCGATAAGATTCTATATCCTTGGAGTGTTCATCTCCATATTCCAGAGTAAGATTGAGAAAATAAATGAAAGAGAAAAGGTGGAAATGGTTTTGGAGAGTTACCTGGCCATTTCACAAGGTCCTTAAAGATCCAGAGAAGGAATTCAAGGCTGAAGAAGGCTGCTATTCCCCTTTGGATATCCTTCATGTTTTCCTTGTGCTGAAGCTGTGATCCAATTCCCTTACACTCTTTCCTCTCAGGTCCTATCTGGTGTTCTGGAGTCTCATTGCCCCTTCATGTGACAAGTTTTAAAGATGTGAAGGCTGTTATGCTTTGTGAGATATTCATTTAAGGTTCAAGAGTTTTAAGAAAAGCCTAAACCACAAATAATGATATTAAGCTTGTGTCTGAGACACATAATAAACATTGCTTTGCAAGGCAAACAACTGGCCTCTAGTTTAATTAAATACACATATCTTCTAGTTTTAACAGCAGTATCTTAGACATGTAAAGGGAATCAAATTATGGTTGAGGATTTTTTCAGGCATTATTTCATAAACCTTACAATAATAATTAAATCCATTTTATAGTGTGGGAAATGGGAGCATTGGAATCAGAGAGATACAAGTTTAATTCATGGCTTCTCCAGCTGTGTGGCCTTGGCAAGTTACTTACCTCCCTGAGCCTCACCCCTTCATCTCAGAAATAGAGAGAATAGCACCTGTATCTCAGGGTTTTGATGAAAATAAAAGACAATATAGATTAAAAAAAAAAAACAACACAAATATGGTGAAATACTCTACAGGGAGTAAAAGGAGTGAACAACATCAAAATATGTCAACATCGATAGATGATGAAAATGAAAAGCTAGAGGGAAACCAGTGATAGAATGAGATGGATTGCACAGTGACGTTTAGGTAACTACACTCACACAAAATAACACCATCATTGTTTCTGAAAGTGGACTGAAAAGCTCACTCTAAACACCGTGCAACAGTACGTGCCGTTGGGATGGTGAAAACTGGGATTTTTAGATAGGAAATGAAAGAGACTAAAGCGAAAGGAAGAGTGTCGGACATGGATGAGTCATGAGGCTTGCTCTAGTTTTGTGCATCTGAGGTCCAAGAGGAAAGGAGAAGAAAAACAATGTTTTAGCACAAAGCCTGCCATGTAGCAGGAGCTCAATGCAGCTAGCTGCTTTCGTTATTCAGGTGAGGGCCTACTCAGTAGGGCTTTATTTGCCTCAACTGGACTAGTATTAGTGAGCTTACCAACATTTACAGAGATAGAAGTTGAGCCAATGGAGTCAAAAAGCCCGAAAGAAACTGAGAGGTAAAGAATGGAAAAAAGATATTTTTATGATGGAGAATAATTGATACATAATCATACCAGCTATTGTGTATTGAGTGAGTGCTTACCATCAATTAATTAAGTCAACCAACCTATTTATTGAGTGCTTATAATGTATGAGACACTGTTCTAGACATTGGAAATACAAAAGGAAAACAACGACGTTGACGACAAACCTGGCTCATATGGAGCTTATATGCTAGTAAAGGGAGAGAGATAATAATAAATAAAATATACAATATGGTAAATAGTGGTAAGTCCTACGGAGGAAACAACAGACCAGGGAAGGACAACATGGAGTGTGTGTGTGTGTGTGTGGGGGGGGGGTCACTGCAATTTTAAATAGGGAGGTCAGGGAAGGCTTCTCTACACTTTGGGAAGAACTTAGTTTTATAAACCATGACTGCTATTTTCAGGTGAATAAACTGGGGCCCAGAACCTTCTGGTACCTTTTCTAAGGTTTGACAGTTGGCTAAGCGATAGGGACAGGATTGGGGTTTGGACCACCTAGCTCCGGAGCTGCCCCCTAATGTATCACCTCTCATATAGGGAGCTGGAAGGGGCCCTGGGGGACCCGCCAGAATGGGGAGCAGGAATATGGTTTGGTAAAGCATTGAACAATATTATCATAGTATCCATTGCTAGTTGAAGACACTAAAATAAACATCTTTTATTTTGGTGGAGAAAAAGCTTCAGAAAGGCTATGACAACTATTCTCCATTTAGAAATCCCGATTTAGTGCAACCCTATCAATTTATTGCTACAGGACCAGGAATCACAAGATTCTAAGTGACTCGCCCAACTCCCCCTAGCTTGCTGGTTAGAGTACCAGGATGGAAAGCTGAGTGTGAAAGACTAACCAACCAGCACAGCCACATTAGCTGGGCTGGGCCGCCCCCGCCTCTGTGCTTTCTTGACTCCGCATGGCTGGCCCCCGCCAACCTCTCCCCATGGTGTGGCTTCTCCTTTAAACTACAGAGGCTCAGGTAGGTGAGAGCAAATCACTGAGTCGGGAGACCCACTTGCCCAAGAGAAGGAGGGAGTATAATTAGAGGAAGAAAAGTGAGAGTAGGCACAGAATGAGAAAATAGAGGTAGGAATCAGCTAATAAAAATAGGTAAGGTAAACTTGAAGAGGACTGTTTCCACCCCAGGAGGAGGAGGGAGGGAGAGATGATGGAGCAGGAACACAAAGGGTTTCTGTCTCCCGGTCATCCGGGTCACAGTCCTGTAAGACAGGTATGGTGTCGTTCTACATACAGGAAAACTGAAGCTCAGAAAAGCGACTTTACTTACTCAAGGTCACGTAGCAGGCAAATGAATCTCCTGATAGTTTAAGTTTTTTTCTCTCTTTGGATCTCTTTCTTTCCCTGTTTCCATTGTTTCTATTTAGCCCCTCTTTATTTTGTACAAGGGGAAGCATTGAGGTTTTTACCTTTTTTCTAAAATAGTTATCAAGTATCCAACGATAGACTGTGCAGTTACCATGACAACACAGCCTTTACTGAGGAGACTGACCTCCCCTCTTTGCCTCCAGAATAGTATTACACAGCACAGGTTCACTTCTTTTGTGGAAATTGTAACAGCCGCAATTTTACATTTTGTTTGGGTGACCACTTGCTTAACGTGTGTGCTCCACTGCTTCGTAATGGCAGGGACCAGCCTACCTTTGCGTGAAGTGTGCCCCCAGCGTTGTGCACTGTGCCTAGCACTCAGGCTCTCCGTAAGTACGAGCAATTGCTGAGCAAATGCTCTTATGGTTGCTCTCAGCATTCTCCTGAAAGTTCCACGGACAGTAAGCCTTAGCTCACAATTATGTTAATAGATACTGTATAACGAGTTGGGCCGGTATTGACAGGTAATACACAGGTAAATGAACACACAGACACACACACACGACT
>PVJL010000509.1:241933-401456 GCA_004026885.1 Lyroderma lyra | reverse complement strand
GTATTATAATAAATTTAATTATTTTCTCCTGTTTATCTGTCTCATTTCAATTTAGACCAACCAGAAGAACTTGGTGATAGAGACGAGCCGAAACACTGGGTGGTAGTGACAAGCTTTATTGGTGAAGCTGCTGGGCTGCTTCACAATGGGAGAGCAGCAGCTCCGGCCGTTGGGAGTGAAGTTATATAGGTAGGGGCATCGCTAGGCACGATGCAGAGGGAGGAATTTGTGGTCACTATTGATTGGTCAAGAATGGGTTTCAATTCACCTGGCTAAGGTAAGGGCTAGGTGGTCACTACTGATTGGTCAAGGATAGGTTCCAATACCAGGCTAAGGGAAGGGCTAGGGCAAGTTTCAGTCTCCTGAGCCAAGTTATTGTTTCCCGGGCTCAGTTGTCAGTTTCCCAGGCTACGCTGAGTTACAGTAGGGTGAGGGGAGTGGGGGAGGGGATGGAGGAGCAGGAGCCATTGCATATTGAATCTATCACTCGGAAGGGTAGAAAATTATTTTTTCCTCCCCCACAATAGTTATCCAGACCTTCTATTAATATCTCTAAATCTAATAATGAACAGAGGACAGATGTGACCCCTGCTCACCTACAACTTTCTGTGTTCTCCAGCTCCCAGCCTTGCTACTCTTTTTCTCCTCCAGCACACCTGTCCTCGTGTTTCTGAACTTTTGCCTACACCAACTTTTGCCTACACCGTTCCCACCACTTGAAAGTCTTTTCCTTCATTAACTCCCTCCCATTCCAAATAAGAGCTGACAAATTCCAACTCATAGGTCAGGACTTCCCTGAGAAGTCTGTTCCTTTTGATTCAATAGTCCTTATCACACTTTACTGTCGTTACCTGTGTTTGAGTTTGTCTTACCTACTGAACTATGAGCTTCTTGAGAGACAGATTTGGTGTTTTGCTCATCATTAGCCCAATGCCTAGCATGCAGTAAATACTCAGTAAATAATTGCTTATACTAAAATGACCTTTAAAATGGGTGAGTCTCATTTAGCAAGTTTTTAAAAGGATCATTTGTTGTGCAGATAACCTACTGACTACAAATTAAACCAATGGCCTAATCAAGGAAGATGTTGGCTGGAGTTACAGCAGGCCGCGTACGTCACAGAAATAAAACCCAGAGAAGCCCCTCTGGAGGAGATCATCCGGGAACTACCAGCCGTGGAGCCCAGTCTCTGGACCCTCCTTCCCAGCAGCTGTTGCAGTGACTCCACCTTTCTTTGACTTTCAATGGGCATTAGTCTTCACTGTTTACCCCATCAACAAAAACATAAAAGCAGCAGCTACAAACAGAAGGTTGTTTACATTCACCACTAAGGAGACCTCATTTGGATAATTCCCAAGACTGTTACAAGTGTTAAAGAGCAACATTAACTGAGTAAATTTGAAGATCTAATTGACTTTATTAAATGATTCATGAATTGGGCAGCATCCATCCAGCAACTAGAAGGGTGCAGATGAGTTGTATAAAATTTTTTCGGCAGAAAAAATTTGCGACTAAGAAGTTAAGGGAGTGGATTGTTTTAAGTGAGGATACCTTCCCTTTGGGAAAGGTAGGAGGTCTTATCAGGCAGATTACCTCATTGGTGTTGATCAGGAAATTCCAGACTCATTGGCTTAAAATTTCACTCATGTGACACTAGAAAACTACAGTTAGTTTAATTATTAAGTTTTGGTTTGGTGACATAACTCAGCAAAAGTGACCAGAAGAACAAACCCAGAATGCTTGACTAAACCAAGTCAAAAAGTTTAATTGTGAAATAATATGAACAAAAAGGACAAAGGTCAGTGGAAGAGAATTCTCTGTAGGTGCAGACTACTCAAATGTCTAATATATTACATGACTGCCAGTGTTAGAATTGCTTCTCGCTCATGACAAAAAATATTAATGTGGTCTATTACCATTCTATGATCATTGCCAAATTAGTACAATAATAGTGACAAACGTGCATAATATATAAATCAAGAAAGATGAAAAGCATTTCTAATATTTAGAAATCAAATATTACGATCAAAATCAAAGGACCACAAGAAAAAAATATTCAACAGCAAGCTCCTTATTGCCTAGGTTCACAATAAATGGCATGGGGAGAAGAACCTTCCTTCTGTCCTGTGCACAAACAGTTGTATTCGTCCTTCTAAGCATCTGTTGCCTTTTATTATGTATTGAATTGTGTTCCCCCAAAATTCATATATTGAAGTCCTAACCCCCAGTACCTCAGAATGTGACCCTATTTGGCAATCAGGTTAAAATGAGGTCATTAGGATGGGCCCTAATCTGATATGGTTTGTCCTAATGAAAAAAGGAAATTTGGAGACAGATATAACACTACGAAAATGTCACAAGAAGATGCAGTGAGACAACGATCACCTAAAAGCCAAGGAAAGAGGCCTGAAACAAATCCTTCTATCATAGCCCTCAGAAATAACCAAATTGGCTAATACCTTGATTTCAAACTTGTAACCTCTGGAACTATAAAACAAAAATTTCCACAGTTTAAACCATTCACTTTGTGGTACTTTGCTATGGCAACCCTGGGAAATTAATATACTCCTAGACAATTTTTTCCAGACACCTTTCATCCAGTACTTGCAACATTTCTTAAGGTAGAAAAGGAAAAAATCACTTCACATATATATATTTAAATGTTACAGTTTCATTTGCCTTCTTTTAACATCAATGTATAATCTTAACTCAAAAAGTTAGATGTAATGTGGGGAAATCCTCTACAATTTTTAAACCCATAATAATCATGTTCTATAATCACCAAAAAAAAAAAAAAAAAAAAAAAAAAAAAAAAAAAAAAAAGGCATACAAAAGAAAACTAATTCTGAGAACTCTCATGAAAAAAAGTACAAAAGCAGAAGACAAAATTGGCTGTGCACTATCGTTAACTAAAGCTATCATAGTTCCTTTGCCATCTTAAGCAGCTATTCCATGATCTTTTCACTTGCAATAATGAACAGAGCTTTTGATAAAAGAAAATATTTGATGTCCTTTTAGACAAAAACCTCCCCTGTATAAGTCCATTTAATATTCTAGAAGGGTTTTCTTTCCTTTGAAGAAATATAAGTTTGACATTCTAAAGGCATTTGTATTTTAAAGCCTACAAAAAGATTTTTGGAAGGTACCTGGTGAAGCACTGACTTGCCGCTGTGGCTCAAAAGTTCAATTATTATAGATATTTCACTCAGAATAGCATTTCTATCTTTTAACCTTCATCTAAATAATGTTCATATCTCTTTCACTATAATAGAGTTCAAGCCCTTGCAATACACTGTAAAGTTATAGGAGATATGTAATTATACCTTTTTTTCTTTATTCCTGGATTTTAAATATCTGACTAGACCCCAAAATAAAATAAAACTTCATGACTTCTGCTGATACAAGTACCGAAAAGAAATCAGTAAGGATAGATTGCAATTCTCTCAGAGAATGAGAATGCATCTCTTTCATTACGTTTTTCTTCTGAAACACAAGAAATAGATTTCCTAATTTTGGAAAGTTGTTTCCTGTAAAATCATTTCTAAACTGTGAGAAAATTATCTCAGCAATGAAAAATGAAACTCTCCAAAAATATTTACATGATTTGCAAAGAGATGGTTAAAACATATCGTAACAGGCAGGTTATATGTGTTTGAAAGGGCTACAGAAAAGTGATTGAACGTGGCAAAACTCAGCTTTTAAAAACTTACTTCATTTGGCAACTAATAAAAAGAATTATGCTTTTTTGATTCATAGCATTTCTTCTCATACAAGAAGCAAAAAATCCAAATGAAGCAAAAAGAATAAATTTGACAAAGATGTAATTTGAAAATGTGGCAAAAAAAAAAAAATGAAGAGCGGAATACCTTGACTGCTGTATCTGTCAGGATTCTTTGTTGAAAAGCAACAGAAACTGGCTCTAACTTAAGCAGGCAGGGAACTTACAGAAAGAACACGGGGAAGATCAGCCTGAGAGGACAGGACCCAGAATATCTCCAATTTAGGTAGCAAGAGCTAATGTCCCATTTTGCCTGGGAACAACAATATCACTGTAATAACTCCTGTTCCTTTCCTGTATATATTAAGTCTGGGAAGATTTAATTAGCCTACCTTGGTTACCCACCTCGAAGAGTTAAAGTCCTTGGACAGAGGTGGCTCACAATGTGGGAAAGGTAATTTCTTGAAAGGAAATTAGAAGTGTTTAAGAAGAGAAGGGGAAGTGGATGCTAGCTAGCATACGTAAACAAACAAACATCTTCTACAAATAAACTCATATACTCATAAGAGCAAAATACATATTATGAATTTTTAGAGAAATAAACTATTCAAAATATAACTTTTGTCAGTAACGACTTTATATAAAAGGCCCAGTGAACTTTTAAAAATGTTTCTTAGGTCTGCAATTCACCTAGGTGATTTTTATCCTTTCACACTCTCAAAACCAATTCTGTCCAGGTTTTTCTATGTTTAGAAGTTAGCTTAACTATATTTAATAGCTCCTGAACACATTTTTGAAGTTTTGTCATATAAAGAAATAAATACTTGTGCACTTGAGAATGATACTTCAACTATGTAGACATTGCTCATGAAAGTGTTCTCAATCCTGCATGTTTTTATCTAAACTTTTGTGAATAATGCCTGCAAAAAGCATACATATAATTTTATGATTTTGAACTTTGGAATTAGGCAGCATTAATCATAAAAATTAATTTTATGGCTTTGATTCTGAGATTGATTCAGGAACTACTGTTCAAGCTATCAGATAAAGACCTTGCAGTTACCTAGTGAAACATCTAATGTTTCTGAGCACACAAAAGTATGGACATAGAGTATTGATATTAAATTTTCAAAAACATACTAAATGAACAATTCAATTGAACAGACATTCAAAACCAATCCGGTCCAAATTCTGTAAAGATATGGACATAGATATAGACAAATCCTCCCCTCATGTCATTCAAAGTCAAGAAATTTGTTAATAAACAATCAAAATGTTGTGTGAAAAAGCAATAAACATTATGTTCAACATGCTAGAACAGTATAAAGAAGGGAAGACAGAAGAGATGGTGTTTGATCTGAAATTTGAAGGATGAGAAGGCAGAGTAAAAAAACTCGGTAACCAAAAAGACAAATATAAAAGCCTTGAACTATTTAATCATAGAGAAATGTAGCAAAGGCAATAAATTTGTTACTGCTACAGCATAATGTTGACATGACCACAGAACCAGTAATTGGAAGTTGGGGCCATGTCATAAAAGCTTTTCATTCTGTGATAAGGAATTGAACTTACTCGTACAGATCAGCATTTTGTAAACTACTCAACAAAGCCTGAAATATGCTGTATGCTGAAAACCTGTGCGGTGGCCATTACAGGCAGCTGACCACTTCACCACTCTCCCAATTAAGCTTTAATGCAGTGTGAGGAACTGATTCCTCCTCCAGGGGAGGGCCCTGGTTAGTCTCAGCAATTACAATGTTCTGTCTCCTTTACCCAAGATTGGCTAAGAAACTCTGGCCTCCTGTACATGATATTCCCTTGGTGACAGTTATCGGTCCAGAGTTGGACCTCGACAACAGCATCAGAATCAAGAAATGTTATTGCTCCTCTATTGGGAAAAAGCTCTCTCTCTCTCTCTCTCTCTCTCTCCCTCTCCCCTCCAGAAGAATTAAGTGAAAATAAAAACATCCTTAATGCTATAGGGAGTGGGAAATGATCCTCTGTCTGCAAGAAGAACCAACTTTAGGATGAAGTCGTCAGGGTGGATAGCCTAAAGGTAGAAAGAACCAGTCCTTGATCCTATCATGGAACGGCTGGATCAGCCAGTGCTTGAGATAGGACTAAGACTCGGCTCCTGATATTAAGGGGTGTATTACCTGCAGGGTAGAGGGCACACATACAGTAATTTCAATACACTTTAAAAGTTGTACAGTGGAGACTAGGACAGGCATAAAGCAATAAAGAAGAGATTGGCTCTGCTAGGTAAGGAGAGGATGTTTTCATGCTCTTCATCTGAGTCTCACGTAATATGCAGGAGTCCAGAGTTAGTCTACACATCCATGTTGTTTTAATACACTAATGTGTTTAGCATTTTATATTATATCCCCCCAAAAAGCCATATAATTACATAAAGTAAAATCATTTTCAAAATGAACGTGTTGACAAGAAGCATATGAATTAAAAATGAACTAAATATAGTTTATGATTCTCATTTTACATAATGGAATTAAAAAAGAGTTTATTTATTTTAGATTTCAATAGTCAAATAAAACTTATGACCCCTAAAATGAAACAAATGATTGTGTACTACCTATGCATATGTTTTTCTGCATTTTAAGCAACATACTATCATTGTAAAGTCATAATTGATTTATCCCCTATTTTCTCAGTCGTGTATTTATATTTTATATATACCATTCTAGTCAATGGGATTTAACTATTGGCATGAGTTCAATGCTACTTCTCAAATATAAATGGCCAATCCATGATAAATTTAAATTGCTTGGAAAGGGTTTTGTGATTGGCTATGGAAAGCTATGACTGGGATCCTTTGAAAATGTAGCCAAATTTTTAAGTTCTCATAAATACAATAAGCCATATAATTACTGTTCAAGAAAATGTACTTTTAATGTTGAAATAGCTTCCCATCAGTAAATCTTCACTTGTGCACTAAATGCTTTTCAGTTTGGGGTTTGCTTTGCTTAAAAGAGATGTATAAAAATCGTCATTAATGATAGTTTATTGCCTGAAAAAACCAGACCTAGCAAGCTTTGTTCCTCTACCTAATAATTTGTTGTGTGCTCTTACCTGGAAACATCTTAATGACTTTCTAGCCACATAATAAAACAAAGAGTTTAATTATCCTCATGACTTGTCAGGACCAAAAACAATCAGAAAGAGACAGCTTGGAAAAGGAAACCATCTCAAATTGATTTTATTTCCAGGAATAATATTCTCTCGTAAATTAAGGAAAAAAACACTCTTCAAATTTAATTGTAATTTGATTTTTTTAAACCTAAATTGATGGAGATGGAAACATTCTCACTTTATCTCAGCAAAATGGAGATAAATGCAAAAATGTCATGTGCATTCTTTATTTAAAATGAAGAATCTTGGCCGTAGAGTAAAGGCTTTAGGCATAAAATTTTTCATCTAATAGCAATATTTTGACTATCTTTATGCTGGAATCTTCATTTTGACAGGTTTGCAGCTGTGAAAGTTTGTAGCTTCCCGAGCTAAACTCAAGAGGCTCTGAATCTGTGCCCGCTGTCTTTCAATTTCACATCAACTCTCTTGATATTTTGTCAGTTTAAAGCTTTTGCAAAGTTTGCAAGGCCTGAATTCATTAGATAAGGGAAATGGGTCATCTAAATCTTAGCCAACCTCAACTGCCATAGAGATTCACTATTGTAAATTTCCTTCAAGACTGAATTAGAACATAGACCCCATGGGTCTTTGTCAGTTTTAGTATTTGATGATACTGTAACAGCAGCTGCTGAAGCTGTGTGTGCCTCAATAAAATTTTCTGGTTTAAATTCCCTTTCCTTTATATTTTCTGTATAAAATTGGATGCTGACAGCTGCAATAATAAGGGCAAAAGGGTGATTTAAAGTTCAGTTTGCCAGGTGCATGATAGGCAACCAATTCACCACAAAGGCACTTTTTAAAAATAATGGTGGTTATTGTTAAAAAAAAAAAAAACACACCATTTTATGTTTAAAGAATTCTGCAGCATCCTAAAACAACTAAAAAACAGATAAGCAAGGGTAGTCAAGGAAGTTGAGACACAAAGCTTCCACCGATGAAAGGATTCGATTATTCCTCTGAGAGTGAAGAGGAGCATCGTTACCACAGGCAATCACGTTACCTATACTTCTGTGCAGGGTGCATCGTAGAGCTGCAAAGACCCACGACTTGCCACATCTTGTTATTAGAAAGAAATATTTAAGTGCATGTCTGTATTTTAAACTGAAGGTAAAAAAGCTAAATAGTACGTGGACCAGGAGAAGTATTGGTAATATTCTCTAACTCTGTAAATGAATGATGACTTCATTTCACAAAGATTAAATCTGTCTACATTTTGCATTGTAGTAGTCATTCCCAAGACAGTGAGGAAGGAAAGAAATGCAGGAGACTTTGCAGAGAAGTAGAAATTATCTTCGCTATAACTTGAGATGATGTGAACCAACTTACAATTATTGCCAACTATTTTGCTGTAACTCAGCTATCATAGCATCATGTGACCTAAAGCATGGTCTTCAGAATTAGAAAAATTCATGTTCAAATCTATCTTGGCCTATTATTATACAATCCAGACATGTCATTCACATTTTCTGAGCATCATTTGCCTTGCTTACAGAATCAAGATAATACATAAATCATGGTGCCACTGAGAGGATTAAGTGAGATATAATGCATTATCAGGTACCTGGCATTTAGTACATGCACGATAAGTGCTTTTATTTTTTAAATGCATGTGAAAAAAATAGAAGTGAAAAAAATAGAAGTTTGTTTTGCTCTCTGAACTTGTAATTCAGAGAAACTGTTAAGCCTATTCTTGGGAAATCTGGGGAAACTAGAGTGCCTATTAAAGCTCTGTATATATCACTCTGTGTCCTCTGGAAGAGAGAAGAAAAGCATATGTAGCGAAGAGTTTAAGGCACTCGACAAGTCAACTAGATACCTCCTAGAAAGGTCACAATCTCCGTAAAAGTGCTGTCCAGTAGTTGTTTCTGTGATGATAAAAATGTTTTATATCTGCACTATCAAATGTGGTAACCACTAGATACATGTGGCTATTGAGCACACAACATGTGTCTGATGCAAATGTCTAATTTCATTTTACTTTACTTAATTCAAATTTAAATAGCCATAGGTGGCTAATGCTACCATATTTATACTGATGGACACTTTCATGAGACCTCTTAGAGAATGTAAGAGAAAAATAGCTCTGAGTGCATAAAAGTTTAACTTAGATATCAAGGCCTGCTTCCTTAATGCAATCTTTGGATTTTTAGAACATTATATTTACTAAGCTGTGATGCATCAAAATTTCTTCTAAGGAAATCAACAGAGAGTTTGCTAGGTGGTATGAGAGAAATGGTGAACTACCCAGATACAAAAGTATGGCAGAGCTCATTGTCAGCTGCATGAAAAGATGCAAACACCAGGACCCTGTAAGAACTGACACTGTCATGAGTTTCCCAAGGAGGTATCTGTGAGTAAAGCCAATACCAGTAGGAGCCACTACCAGCAGAACCAATGCTGGAGAACCAACAAGGAACAATTGTTTGTGTTGGCTTAAGAAGATAGGACTTTTTAGAAATCCTCATCTCCTCTACTTTCATTTGGATGTTACTCATGTAGAAAAATAAACTTCAATTACCTTTTGCCATGTAACCTAACATATTCACAGTTTCTGGAGATTCGGACATCTTTGAGGAGCATTATTCTGCCTGTCATACACACATATACTGCTAACAGAGTAGTCACGATGATGCTTTGGGTCCTTGGGAATCAATGTCGACTTGGACCCTATGTCCAACAATTAGCAAAATGTTTGTGTACTCCTCTTTCCAAAATATATGATTATGCTAGTAAATTGTCACAGGTCCTTCTGAGTAAGGATTGGAGAAATCATCATTCTTTACATGTGCTGTCAGTGTTGCAAGATCTTTGTCATGGAAATTTGGCCCCCCTTTAGTCAATGAGTACTAGATCTGTCAATTCACTCAGATCTGTGGAATGAACAAGAAATTATGACATTTGTTGGGGTGGATGTTCTTAGCTTGATTTATTTGGTTGTACAGATTGTGAAATACTATTGTTGACTGCCCATTTATTTTGTCCCAGGGCTGCCATGTTCTCTCTCCATAGTTGTCTGTGGTCAGACATGCCTGGCTTCCTCTCCGACCTTTGGTCATTACAATAATTGCATCCATCTTGCTTCTGATAGTTGAGTATACCACCTGACCACTAATATTTCAGGATTCTTTCATCCTTTTTTGCTGTCAGTGATTCCAGGTCTATAACAGCATCTTCTTCTGCCAGTCCTGATCAATATCACTGAGCTCAACAATACTGGTGCCACTCTCAGTGCAAGCTATATAACTATGGCTAACAGGTCTTTTTCTTCTAGCATGTTGAAGATATCACTACATTGTATTCTGGTTTATATAGTTTCTAGACATGAAAAGTGGTTGATTATATTTATTCCTCTCTATGTAATGTATCTTCTCTCTCTTTCTCTCTCTCTGTTTTATGACCTCAGTATTCTTTGGTTAGGGTGTGTAATTGAATAATTTTAATTAATTCATTAACTTAGGAAAAGTATCAGACACTATTTATTCAAATGTTTCTTTTGTTTCATGCCCTTCCCTCATTCTGAGATTCAAATTGCACATACATTTAACCATTTGGTATCATCCCGTTAGTTCCTGCTCTATTCTCAGATAGATTTTTTTCCCAATCTCTTTTATCTTTGTTTCAATACTTGTAGTTTCTATTGTGCTTTTATTAAGTTCACTAATTCTTTCCTCAACTGAGTCAAGTCAATTGATGAACCAATCAAAGGCATTCATTATCTGTTACTGTGTTTTTCATTTCTACCATTTTCACTTGATTTTTCTTATAATTTTTATAACTCTGTTAAAATTATCCATCTAATCACGTATGCTGTCCACCTTTTATACTTGAGCCTTCAACATAGTCATCATTATTTTAATTTCCTGTTTTATTGTTCTAACAACTGTGTGAGATTGTGTTCATTTTTACGTCTCTTGATAGTATACTAATATTTCTTACTTCTTTGTACCCCTTGAAATTTTTCGTTAAAAGATGGAGGTAAGTGATTTGTTTACTGCAAAATGGGCATGTGTTTCTTTCTGCTAGGCCTTTATTATGGGAGATTGAATAGATTTAGCTATCTATGCCTCAGAGAGGCACTCTCTTCATGCTCTTTCCCCTTTCCTAGTAATAGAATGCTACTACTTCTTACTCAGTGTATTAGCTGGCATCTGCTAGTGTCTGTCCTGGGTAAGCAAGTACTTGATTCCTGTCTCTCCTTGGTGATTACTGCTTCACCTCATTTGGGTTAATTTCTTGCCCTGTAACCTCAGTTCTCCCATGGGTTTAAAAAAAGTTGTGAACTTACAGATTGTTCATTATGGTGTTGTCATAAAGATAGAAGTATGCTTTTCCCAGCTTCTCATACCCCACACAGAAGCCAGAAGGCCTTAGCACTTTGATAAAGAGAGGTTTCTGTAGTCTTTCCCATAGTCAGCTGGTTCTGGGCTTATATATAATAGTATATCCATTCTCATATGTCCAAAATTTTTGAGCCTTTTGATTGCTTTCTCTGTTGTTTATCATGGGAGCTTTGACATTTTTACTTTTTATAATATAGGCTATCACTTCTCCAAGCTTCCAAAATCCAACCCAGAAGGCTATTACCACTATTTCTTGAGGTCTTGCCAGGGTGTTAAATTCTATGTCGTGATAAAGTGATCTCATATCCCCCTTATTTTTTTTCTTTCCTGCTTGAACCAACACCCTTGCAACCTAATCACATATATTCTCTCTCAGTTTCTACTAGTATTATTTTGACTAGATCCTGCGACTCCTTTAGTCCCTTTCTTTGCTTAGCAGACTCAGCACTTCCCCAGTCACTTTATGTTATAATTTGGCCCTTCCTATTGGTCAGGAGAGACAGGAAAGAAGCGAAGGGAAAATTCTGGGGGCAGTGGAGAAGGGGAAAGAAGAGGAAGAAGGATTTGCACATGTTATTTTTGCAAAGAAGCCTGTCTCTACATTGTCTATAAGCAAGTCCTTCTCTACATTGTTCAAAGCAAGACTTAAAACTAAAGTTCAGGATTCAGGAAAATACGAAGAGTTGAGATTTTCAAGGGTTTCAACCCAGATGTCCTTACCCCAAATATTACATCTTTCCAAATAGGGTGCTAGATTTTGTAAAGCAGACCAACCAAGATTAAGAATTCAACATTTTCTGGAGCTGTGATACTTCCATAATTAAGTCCTGAATTGGAGCCTCACCCTTTTCTACACTCAGGCAGAAAATTAGAGTTGCTGCTTCTAAGAAGACCCTCTGGCTTTCACCCTTCACTTTATAATGATAATTAATCACACTTAGCCTTCATTATCCTTCTCTAGTGCATATCTCACCACAACAATAGCAATCCAGTACAATAGTCCTTAAAGTTCTATTTTCTCTGAACCTCTCAAATGCCTTCATCAGTTTTCCATCATTGTTTATCACCAGCAAAATTTTTAACAATTACAATGCAAACTCATGTCAGGTTCTGACCAACAGTGACAGTGAACTAACTCTAAAATTCTATCTTAGAATGTGCTTCCTAGGATCCCTCCACTTCTTGTATCAATGGTAATAGATTTTTTTTCCTAGAAAAAGTCTCTTAGACCTGATATTTGCACACAGGCTTATGGCTGATGCTCTCGGGGACAGCTATTTGTTGGGAAGCTGGATTGAGCAAAGGAAGAAGTTGACGTGGGATAAATTTACAAGGGCCTCAGGCAATACCTCTGAGTCCTCTGGAACTAAGATGATCCTTCAGAGTTCATGTCAATTAAGGCAAGAGGGCTGAGCATATGTACCCTACATCAACCAGTCATTAGACACAGACCGCTACCAGGTTGGGAATGAATCTAAGGTAAATGAGCTCTCTGCACCTGCGGACAGTTCTTAAAAAGAGACTTAATGGTTAAGTTTGTTCCATCAACTGCAAACTCTCCCAGCAGCTGCAGGAATGAATGCCTTGATCCTGAAGGGTGATCTGGGCAACACACCACAGGATTCACCTCAAAGGGGTTCCTATTTATTGGTAGGTGATAAATGAGGAATTTGCAACATTGGAGATGAGACATTTTCCCAACATCTCATGTGAGCTGAAGGGCTCTAAAGCTCAGAGAATTTGTAGTCTGATGCATAAGATTCCTGACACTCAGTTTCTTTCCCATTTTTTATGGTCTAAGCTTAAGTATGATGACGCTTCTGGGAATGTTGTGTGAATGTGCCCCTCTCGACTCAGCAATAAAAGGTAGAAGTAAAGGAAGGTCTGTTATACACAGCTAGAGTATTGAAGGTGAACCACAAACTTTCAACACCATGAATCAGGAGAGTGGTAAAGCCAAGAGAAACTATGAGAGAGGCTGACTATGATCTGAAATAGGTTCACCAGGAGATATTTCTTTCAATAAGATGGTAAAGGATTTGGCTTTCATTTTCATCAAAGAACTAGGCTTTCTTTATAGTTTATAACACTAAAAAGTCTAAACTATAACTTTCTTAAGAATGTTCTTTCTTTGTGCATGATACTTCAAGAGGCTCAGATAGAAATATGTTATGAAATCCAACTGTTATTAGATTTATTCATTTTGGTACAATGAAATACAAAAATAAAATAAAATTAGTAGAGATAGTAGATTGTATGTAATATAGATCTAAATTTAAGTTTTTCCTAAATAAAGTAGCCAATAATTAGAATCAAGATAATAACAAATCATCTGAAACTTACTATGAAAAATGTAAATATTGTTGGTATTCACACTAACAACAGACACAAGAACAAAGTCATTAACTTATTTTCACAAGTGAGCAAAATGTACAGGCCATATTATTTTACTACTTATTACTATATTATGAGCAGAATTTGCTGACTATAACAAATAGTCTCATTGCTGAAATATGTATTACTGAATACCTATACTGTGCCATTGATAACAGTGTTTTAGGTACATCAACTTTTTAATTCTTATAAGAATACTATATGATTATTCTTATAATTTTAGCTAAGACTTAGAGACTTCATGTAAGTTGTCTAATTCACACTGTTGCTAAGTAACTGATTAAGGATTCTAGGATGAGACAATCTGTCCTGAAAATTCATACCCCTAAACACTACGGCTTAGGGCCTCTTTAGAGTAAAAGAAATTATATGGTTTTAAATTCCAAATTTTCTCCAAAGCAATTAGGTTTATGTAACTAAAATCTTTCTGTTCTGAAGATACAGTATTTACTTTATTGAAACCTTAGCCTTGACTTCTTCCTGCCTGTGCACGTACCCAGGATAGATTCCAAGATGTAGCAGTATATCACCCAAATACTGAACGAGTTCATTAAAAACAAAAAAAAATATTTAATAGAACTAGGAAAAGAGGCTGATGGACTAGCAGCAGTTCTCAACCTGAGTCGTGACCCCTTTGGGGGTTGAACGACCCTTTCACAGGGGTCACCTAAGACCATTGGAAAACACATATTTATGCGGACATGTACTTATGCGGACCAGTCACACGTGTGTAGAGAGCAGCTACCAATAATTTTATGGTTGGGGGTCACCACAACATGAGGAACTGTATTAAAGGGTTGTGGCATTAGAAAGGTTGAGAACCACTGGTAGAGGCGCCAAAAAAATTTCTAGCATCATCTATCTAAAAACCACTATTGAGGAAGGAAAAGGACCACACAAACACCCAGCCCAGGTAGTTAACTTTTTCTCCATCCACGCATCTCAGGGAAAAGTGGCAAAATCAAGTCTCATCAGAAAACAAGAAGGTATTTCTTATGATAAAATAACTTGGAAGAGTCTCGAATATTTAGCTCTGTTTCTTAAAAGGGCTACCAAAAGTTTAGCCAAATACTGTATCAGTAAAAATAAGCCAAAGAAGAAGCAAATTCATGCTGCAAGTACTTCCAGAACAATAAAGTTGGGAAAGTCAAGTCAAAGTGATTTTTGTTTCAGTTGGGCTCAATTGTGGACTGAGACTGTCTCCCCTTCCATATGGACTGCATACACAAGGAGCCAACGATTTTAATCAGGTTGGTGTGATGCACAGGATGGCTTCCATATTTAATCATTCTGCTCATACCTGGTCCAGCATAGTTATTACAAAAAAAAAAGTAAATAAGCAGAAATTATAGATTTCCTGAACAGAGCAAACAGTTCTTCTCCTATAAATATTCTTCTGGGAAATTAACAAGAGGAGTTACTTGTGTGTGGAAATAATATTGCTGACCTCTCTCAATGTCAGAGGTTTTCAGGCTTAATATTAGTATGTACTTTTTGTCCAACTTTAGGCTACTTTGGCCTGGCCTTATGGGATTTTTTTTTTTAATTAATGAAATGCTACAGTCAAGAAGCACATTTCCTGATAAAGAAAGAGAAGCTGAAGAGGAAAGGGTGATTTATGAACTTGCTGACTGACATTCGACCTTCTGGCTGACAAGCAGAATTCTGTTTATTTTCCTTCACCAGTCATTTCTCTTTTCAACTAATCAAATGAATACACATTTCATTCAGTTTCAATTTAACTCAAATTTTATGTATTAAAAAAGATGGATCTAGATTTTGAAATCCCCCTGTTTTTGAAAAAGCAAACAGAATACATCTAGGAAATTTAGCAGTCAGCTATACTTTTTATAGCTGGAAAGGTACTGATAGACACTGATATTATCCAAAAAAGAACCATTGGACTAAGTGGTCTATAATATTTAATTAAAAGAATATTAAGGGATTTTTTTTTCCATATGACAGTGATACGCCTTATGAAATGCAGAGAATTTAGCAAAGTTTTTGTTCAATTCTACATCATGGTCTCATGAACCATTTTGAAAGATTTGTTCTAGATAACAGTAATAATGAAGGAGACATTCCATTTGTAATTTAACAATAGTAAAATCAATTATTGCCATTGATTTGTTGCCCAAAACCACACACATGTAACTAGTACTCCGTCTTTATTACTACATGTACAGTAGTACCACAAGCACATGACTGACACTAACTCAGCAACTTAACATCTGAAAGACTAAATAGAATTGCTAAAATTCATTAAACACTGGAGAGCTTATGCCCACCCCCCATACACACTGCCTAGAGAATAATGTTCACTGCTGAAGAACTGTAAGATCACATACCATACTAGCTGAGGGTAGCAGACATAGCACAAAAGAGATTAATCCAAGTCTTTATATTTAATTATAAGATTAGTACAAGATTTGCCCCTTAGATTTACTTTTCTTGAAATATTTTATTTGGTTCGAAAGAGGGGAATTTTTTTCAGACATTAATTTGATTTTATCTGAGTTTGAGTTATTCTTAAAACTTTCTATCTAAAAAAAAAAAAGAATCCTTGATTAACCTCTTTTTCATGTCCACGTTGTTCATTAGGTGCTATTAATTTGTAGTATATTAGTGGTTTTCCTTAGAAAAATATTCCCAATTCTGGGTTAAAGGGAAAGAGCTGGTCTCCAACTTACAAATACATTTTAGTGTAAGTTAATTACACTAAATTAACTCAGTTAATTCAAACCTGGAAATAATATCCCCAGAGAAATAATCTTAAAAGTGGTCACTCTGTCCCAGGTCACCTTAGACTACCACAGCCTCCTTTCACCATACATGGTGCTGTTACTAGTGTTCAATGAATTAAACAAGGAGGCCATAAGACGAAAGTGGTTTTAATGCCTCAGTAGCCTATGTGAGCAAACCAAAACCTAAGCATGAAATGCCTCAATGTTAATAAATTTTGAGATGAACATCTGGAGTCCTCCAGTGTGATAGCACAGCTGATCCCAGAGAAACTGGGAGGAGCCCTGGGGAGAAGGGCAGGGTGCCTTTAAATGGGTTCACTCCAAGAAATGGGACAAGCCAAGAGCTCACAGCTGGCCCTTTCTCGTGTATTCTTTAAGACATGAAACATTCCTATAGAGATATACACGGCATTTGGGTCATACGGAGACATGCATGTAAAGGTTGGTTTCCCGAGAAGTTTTTGAGACCCAAAATTAACATGGGAAACTGTGCCTTCCAAACTAAGAAACCCGTGACAGTCAGCCTCCCATTATTAATGCTAATATGGCTAAGATGAAGGTCATTTGATACTTCTAAATTAATCTTTTGCATTCACAATTTTAAAAAGCCAGCTATAAAATTAGGCAGAATAAATGGAAAACATATTTAATTGGTCTCTTGGAGCTTCAAAACAGTATTTTGATAAATTGGTCAACCTCTGTTGTGGTTTAGGTATCAACCAAATTGTTTGAGGTATTAAAAGTGGCTGTCCTTAATTTAAAAGGTGGAACTTAATTTGGAACTTGACTTGCCAAAGACAGATATAAGTTGTAAGTGCCTCCAGGGTAAAATTTGGATCCAATTTTTTTTTTTTTAATAAACTAGTGAGTTTTTCTCATGGCTAAATGGTTTCTGTCTGTATATGTATCTATATATACGGATGTTGTAAACGTGAGCTAATTTTTCTATATCAGGATGGTATTGTCAAAATTAATTTACAAGCAAGCACTTGTAAGAATTGGGTATTCTAAAATTCTCAGAATTATAGACACTAATTCAAATGCTTTTCAAGTTTACCTGCTCTATAACTAATTCTTAGTAAAGCAAAGCTAGTTTAAGTTTGTTGGTTTAAGTATAACTGACATGTCTTTATTCTGGACTTTGATGAAGGAAATTATGAACTGACATCATTGAAAGGTGACACTTTACACTACTGCCAAGGTTTGATAGAGTCACTTCAAAAAAATGCCAAGTTGGTAATCATTCTCTTTCACAGTGAGCTCGCAGGAGACAGAGAATACAAAGATCACTGACTACCATGTAGAAAATTTGAGGGGTTTTTTGGAAATAACATCAAATAAAAGTCATTCTCCAACCTCACTGGAAGGGACTTTATCAGGTGACTATCTGTGACTGGACATGTACCTCTGTCTCTGACACTCACCTCTGACTACAAAGGACATCAGACTTTTTGAGGATAAGAAGCTGCTGACATCAGAGGTAGACAGCTATCCCAAGACATTGACTTGTCCTGTATATCCATGGATTAATACTGAACTCAGAATCCATTTTGTTTGATTGTCTTTACCTGTCTGTTAATGGTATTAATCATAGTAGTTATATATACCCTTTGAGATTTTCTATATAGTCCAACTGTTTATGATTACTGAACATGTATAAGATAACTGTTAATATTCTTTTCATGGTTTACATAAACGTTATACTAGATGCCAAATACAGAAAAATGAGACAGAAAGCAAAACTGATCATGATAGTTCATAGGATAGAAATAATCCAGTGTTTTTCTCACAACAAAGGCCATAAGACCTGACTGCCTTCCACTTACCTGCCCTTCCCTTTGGGGGAAAATTCGGTCTTCCCTCAGATCCCATGGTTATATGGTATTGCCCCATCCCCAATGGTCCACCATTTCAATCAGATGATGTCAATACTGACATTTCCTAGGAATGAGCCTTCCAAATACATTATCCAATAAAAAAGTCATCAATGCATCCTTCAAATTGATTATGACCAAAAGGGGGAACTGTGGATGAAGGAGTCATGGGTATTGCTCATTGGTCAAAAGGAGGAACTGTAGATGAAGGAGCCAGTGTTTCTGTGCAATGAATAACACACCTTTGAAATAAGCTATAACCACCCTCCAGAAAGCACATAATTGTGTTAACTATGTTATAATCCAATCTCATGCCTTGCTTTCTCCCACCTCCATGTAATCTTTCTTACCTTCCCTCCTTAATTTCAAATGCATAAAATTAGCTGCAAAACTGTTATTCTCTGGAGCATTTGAGAGCTTGCCTCCCTAGCAGGTTTGGACATTTCTTATATCAACAAACCCTTCATCTTATCACTGTGTGCCCAAAGTACAGCTAGAAGTCTTAAAGCTATCCACAACTGCACAATTCCTCCTCCTGTATATGTTCCAAATTGTCCATTACCTATGTAGTCATCCAAAGCACTTGGTTCAAATGGAAAACACCTAAGGCTACTGACATGCACAGATACAACATCTTTATCTTCAACATACTTTTTAGACTTTTAGTAGGGGTGTCCAATCTGTTGGCTTCCCTAGGCCACATTGGAAGAAGAAAAATAACTTAGCTCTCTTTCCTGGAATCCCAAAATCTCTTTCCTTTGTTTAGCCTAAGACGGTATTATAAGCTTAAGTTCTAACCATTCCTTTGGGTTATTCATGCGGTGATCCCATGTGTGTGCATGATACACATGTTAATAAACTTCTATTTGTCTCTCTCATTAGTCTGTCTTGTACTAGTCTAATTTACAGGGCCCCAGCTGGAAAAACTAGTATTGGTAGAAGAAAAAGTATTTTTTCCTTCCTACATTGTTGATGAATCTTTATAATTTTATTAAACAGTTTATAAACAGGTTTTATTTAGGTGTTATTTATCATTGGCCCAATTTTTATTAATTTAGGAGCATAAATTTGTGTTACATTAACCAATTGTTTCTTTAATGAACAACTCCTTAGAACCTGGTATAGTAGATAACTGTTGACTTTTGCCAGCCTGGTTACCCTCCATTCCTCCCCAGACATACACACACCTTAAAGCTAAGGAGTTAAGACCCCTCACAAAATATTTTTAACAAAAAAAAATTTTTTACATAGGCTTGTACACTACTTTGGACTAACAACTACAAGAAGCAAGTCACATAGCACCCTGTTAACCATGATAGAAACTGCTTACTTAGCCTAGGTCTTGTTAGTCTGCAGGAAAAATAATTAAGACAGCAGAAATAAAAGCATACAGTAAGAATACAAGATGTATAGCTTCCACTCCTGCACACCAAGAATACCTAGTAACGTGCATTGTTAAGATGTTTGATGTTTTTCAGCTCACAATGCCAACGACCAACTGAAACCAAGGGTCCTGGATTAATGTATGAGTTAATTTACTATGTAGCCCCAGTAGTACTCTTTGGTTTCTTCATAGCATGCCCTGAAAGCCTTAGCCCCTTTCTTTACTAGTCATTAACCCCCTGAGCAGCCAGAAACAATGGCTATACCTTGACTAAGGGTCACAAGGTATGGGATTCTGTTTAGCTATTGTGGCCATCTATTGTGGCCTTAGTTGTGTTTCAGCTCCTGAGCCCTAAAGCAGAAGAACTCCTGTCCCAGAAAACTGTACTAAGGGACTCTGAAGCCCACATCAAGACCTGAAATTATTATTTACTGCACTCACCTCACTCCTGACCAATAAGCAATACCCATGACTCCTTCATCTACAAACCATTGAGGAATTCAGGCTTTTGTATATTAGCTTCCCATTTTCCTGGGTGGTGCTATTCATAATAAAATAGCCAATCTTTCTCCACTACAATTCTCAGTGTTTGGCTCTGCTAGCACCAGGAAGATGAACTCTTTCTGTTGAGTAACAACCTCTGAATCATTTATTCTTTCCTTGGCCTGAGCATAGACCCTTGGGTGGAATGGAAACCCTTCTTGGCTACAGAAGTCAGCCTCTGACCTAAGCCTAGTTACCGGGAGCATAAACTAGCCCTGTGTACAGTAACTGGTTCATGAATGGAACATGACCCAATTTGATCTACTACAGGACTTCAAAGTCCTAGCTACAGGAGTAAACAGTAAAGGAAAATTCAAGAATATAAGCCTTGATCTACAGGCACCTATAGAGGGAAAGCCCTCGTGAAAAGTGAGTCAACAGAATTAAAAGCAGAGACATCAGATGGAAAGAAACCAAGCCTAATGACATTGTTAGGTCCTTTAAATCCAGTCATGTCTGTGTTGATTTTTCAGTTACTCAGGTCAATGCACTGAGTTGAATTTTCTATCATATGCCATGAAAAGTGTGCTGCCTATCAAATAACTGCGGAGTCGTGCTCACTTCAGCAGCATATCTACAAATAACTGCAGAGAGCTATACACATTTACGGAGGAAAAGCAGAGTATAGGATATTATAGAGAGCATGATTTGAACACAGAAATAAAACTTTTCACATTCATTCACCTTTAATAAAGAGACTAAAACTAGAAGCAATACCAATATAGCAAGTTTCTTCATTCTAGTTTAAAGCAAGGAACCTACTGCCTGAGTTTTAATCATCTGCACTTCCTTCTATCCCAATGTCTAGCAGAAATAACTCCCCAAAACCTTTTTTCTTTATAGTCTATTTCTACTGGCTGATGAAAAAGGTTTTTTTTAATATAAAAAGATACTATAATAAAAAAACACTGCAGCTCAAAAAGTTAAAATAAATTTGGAGATTTGTTTGTATTCTTGAGAAAAATTGATGACAGTAACAACAGCATGTATAACTATCCACAGTTTCTGTGACCCCCAAATGTAGCTATGAATACAAAAAAATGCTGTCACACATACCAGTTTGCAGCTGAGGGGAATAATAGTGCCAGCAAGAAGAGTTTAGTTTTTCCTTTTATCTCTATGGGGTCACTCACCTAATAGATTGGCTGTAATAATAACCAGCAAAATAAAAATGAAAACCTACAATGAAGTAAACAGTTTTCAATTTCAACCCTATTTAAAAGAGGAGGTATAATAAAAATCCCTTTTTGTTGTTTGTTTTTTGTTTGTTTTTATGCAAGACATTTTCTCATTTGGAGAGGATTTGGAAGGTTTGATATATTCTCAGTCCTCTCTGGAGGGTGACACTTCATGAGTCATGTGGTTTAGTCATCTGTTTTCACCCAAACAAGTCTAATACTTATTTGTAGTTTGAGTGGAGATAGAGTCATCGTGTCTGCGATTATTCATACCTGTGTCTATACAGAAACAAAAGTTGTGCTTATAAACTTCAATGTAGAAAATAAATCAATCCACAGAATTCAAGAAAAAAAAAAGGCACTCTCACCTAATGGTGAGGAAATTGATACCGATGTGTTTTTATCACAGATTAGTCAAAAAAGCTTCTTTAATTCTTTACTTATTTATAAAAACCACAAAAATGAATTGACTGTCCCATTAATTCCAATGGGTTGACATAGTAAAGATGTTCATCCTCCCCAAAATGACTTACAGTTTTAACATAATTCCTTAACAAATTCCTAACAAGGTTTGTTGGGTTTGTGTATTTTGCCTGAAGTCAACAAGGTTTTTTAGATGGACAAGATTACTCTAATTTTTTTTATTATTATTAAATTTATTTGGGTGAGATTGGTTAGTGAAATTACATAGGTTTCAAGTGTACATTTCCATAGTGCATCATCTATACATTGCATGTGTGCTACCACCCAGAGTCCGTTCTCCTTCCATCACCGTAGATTTGACTCCCCCTCCTGTACCATCCCCTTCCTCCCTGACCCTCTACTAGCCACCTGTTCCTTTGTTGCTTTCAGTTTATATCCTACATGAAGTCATTTGGTTCTTGACTCTTCCTGACTTATTTCGCTTCGCATGATAGTCTCAAGATCCATCCATGTTGTTGCAAATGGCAATATTTCATCTTACTTTACGGCCCAGTAATATTTCATTGTGTGTGTGTGTATACAATGAAATATTACTGGACCATAAAGTATAAACAATGACCACACTGACACAGGAATCAGAATAGTTTAAACAGTCTGGCCAAATAAGATCAAACTAGAAGGAATCTTCCCCCCAATGTCAAGGCTTACTATATAGATACAATAATAAAGATAATAGGATGTTAGTGCAGGGACTGACACATAGAACAGGGGAGCAGGATAGAGAACCCAGGAAAAGAACGATGAAGTATGTCTGACAATTTCTGTCAAATGTGCAAAAACAATTCAATAGAGGAAGGACATCCCTTTCACCAAGTGGTGCTACAGAAATCATACAACCATAGGCAAAAAATAAAAGGTGTTTTGCCCTAAACCTTATACCCTATTTATACCCTATACAAAACTTAATTCAAAAAGATCAAAAGACTTAAATGTAAAACCATAAAATGTTTAGACAAAAACATAGGAGACAATCTTCAGAACCAAGAACTAGATTTGACACTAAAAGTGCGATCCATAACAGAAAGAGAAAAAAAAGAATAATAATAAATTGGACTTCATCAAAATTAAATTTTCTTTTCTGGGCTTTGCAGCATATGAAAAGAGAAGCAGCAAACCACATATATGCCAAAGGACTTCTGCAGAGAATATACTGGTTACTAAAATAATAAAAATAATAATACTGCATAGACAAATTCTAACAGTATACATTTATTTCACATACAATTTTGTCATATTGTTCAGTCCCAGTTTGAAAACCAGCACAGCTTTCTTCCCTGCATCTCAACAGAAAGAGAGCAAAGTTCAGGGTTTGTAGACATCTGTCTACATTTTCTTAGGTGGTGCTACAGTCAAGCACCTCAGCCAATTCCTATTTCATTAAAATCCAAATAGCTGACAGGTTAGTCATTTTCTTTACCTTTGAAAAAATGAGCTTTTTGGTCTTTTCTCTTTCTGGAAACTGACCAGCTGTTAAACTGACAGGCTTTTTCTTGGGAAATCTCTGGACATTTTGTATTCCCAATCCATTTCTGTAAAGTCATCCTGAATAGAAACTTTAATATCCCTAAAACTAATGCAATGTTATGTGCCCAGTATATCTCGAGTTAAATCACTATAGGTATAAGCTATGTTTGATCGCCTATTGGTGGACATTCTGTCATCTTAGAAACCAAAAGAAGAGTGCTGTCAATGCAATGCTTTCATGTCAAGAACCACTGTTCTGTAGAAAAGTCATGGAGGTAATGCCAAAGGGAAGGCCAATCAAAGGTCCATCAGAGAGTGACAGACTTAATCAACGGAGAGAGTAGGTCCTCCATCTGTGGCTACGAGATCCTTGAAAGAGGGGCAGGTATTCAGTGCTCCTAAGAAAGCTGTGAAACCATTAATGCACCTAATTCTGTGTGTGTCACACATACATACTCTTTCCAAGGGCACAAAAATTCTGTTGAAATTCATAAAGAGAAAATTAATTTTTAAAACATCATCATAGGAACTGAGGCTTCATTTATTTCAAAATAACACTTTAGGATTTTGGTTTATAGCAGTGGTTTAGTTCTCCAAATATACCTGTCTTAAGGTTTGTACTGCTTTATAGACTCCAATTTTCAAGTTATTACCTGAGCCAATAATAAAAGGTATATTTAAGAGGATGCCTTTTCTGAGCTCCTGGACCAGGAATATATTCATCTTTATGTATGTAAGTTCTGATAACCTCACATAACTTTTATGTCTTATCCTTTAACAAGTTTATTTTGTAAGCCAGACCTGCTGAAACAACAACTTTAAGCTCCCTAAAGGATACGCCCACCATAATATCAGCTTTTCTGGACTTCATTGTGTCACCATAATTCCTCAGAGCTTTGTAATAATAAAAAATTCTACATGTACAGCACTTTAAATTTTTCAAAGCACTTTAATTAATTTTATCTTATGACTCTTTATAGATGGTATAATTTTTTTTCTGTCTAAAGGTGAGGATAAAAAAGGAAAAGTGTCTGTCTGTGTTCTCAGCGGGGAGTTTGGAGCAAATTGCAAGGGTCCTTCTGCCTCTCTGGCTCAGCGCCTCTCCTGACTGGTAATCGGCACTCAGGACCACTTGCCCGAGCTTTCCAGAAGGCTGTTATCAGTCACTTGGGAACAAAAATCCATCTGCACAGTCTACCAAGGCGAAATACTCTATCTCAGGAGACCATGTGCTCACAGCTCCTAGGGGCGTTCAAACATCAACTGCATGGCCAATGGAAGTGGTTCAGTCAAGTGGAGGGTTAGAACTAAGAAGACGTTGAAGTCATTTCTAACTGCAATCCTGTCATTACAACTAAATACTTTCTTCAGTCTAAACTACATTTTCTTTTTAGTAAATTACATTCTCATTCTTTTTCTTACTTACAAACTGTGATTGTTAAAAAGAAAAAAAAAAGCTAAAGGTGTTGTGTAAAAAAGCATTATGGCGAAAACAACAAAAGGTCCAGCCCTCCATTGATTAATGGGTAAGATGTGCTATTACATTAATAAAATCACTCACGTAATTAACTACTAGCAATTTGAGAAAGTCCAATTGAATAAGAGACTGCAGCTGCTGCTGAACATAACAGATTTGATGCCCAATCGATTCCTTTTCTGGATATGAATATCACAATATTTTGAGAACTGAGATTCACATAAGTATGTAAATATAAATGGTAACCGATTTTTGTTTTGTTTTTGTTTCTGTTTTTCATTTCTTTTTTGATCTGTGTCAGAATAATCATTGCTGGAATGTTGACAAAAGTGATAATGGGTGAAAAATAATTTTAGATGCAAAAATACTATATTTTTGTAACTCTACCAGTTTGCTAAGAAGCCAAATTTCTGGTGTCCTATGACATAATGTCTTTAGTTTTCAAAGGAAAGATTTGTTAAATCCCTTTTCCAATATACAAAGATGGTGGAAGTTAGTCTTCATTTTATCATAAATATTATAATTTTCATCACATATAAATATGTTAAATGTTTAAACTCACTTTGAGAATTACCATTTTTCAATAAAGTAAATAGCATGTAACATAAAAAAGTTAGTATTAAACACAGAAGGGTATTAGTGTTCGTAATTTTTATACTTGAATTGAACCACCTATGAGACCTTATCCCACTGATAGGAGGGAAAGGGTCAGTTAAATTTGCCATTTAGAGGTAATTCACATGTTTTTGCATGAAACCATCTCTTTGGAGTAAATATTCAGTCAATTCAAAGGACACCTTCCTGTGAGGGATTTTCTCCCCTCCCCCTCCTTTTCCTAAGACAAGAGTCAGCTTTCACAGCTTCATAGCAATGAGGCAATGGTTTCTAGTTTATCCAACTTCAAAGTTTTCATTTACTTGGGAATTATGCTTTTTATTACATTGTTTCTTGCTATGATGTCTCCATTTAATTACAAGATTTCTTGTGATTTTTTCCTTCATAATGTATAGATTATTTAAAAATAACATTACAAAACTAACGCCTACAAGAAACACCATGCTCTGAACTCATTTGCATCTCCTCAATGACAAGCCCCAAATTTAAATATCTAAGTACATCTTTCTCTCTTAACGTCTCTTTTCATTTGGTTTCTTTATGCATTTTTCTAGCTGTGGTTGGAGAGGTGCTCTCATCCTCTTTACAGCAGCGCCTGTGCAATGGGTCTCAGAGATGAAACGCACCTCCTTGATAGCAGGTTAATCTTTCCTCACTGCCACAAACATTGTCACTGACCTCAAACGTCCTGATTTTTGTGCACTGATTCATCTTCCCAGTTGTCTGTATAATTTTAAATTGTTAGACATTTAAAATGTAAATTGGCAAACAGTAAGAAAAAATTGTCTAAAACTTCCCCATAGTTTCAAAACCGGACATGCCGTCAGCAGTTTTCAGCTGTCAGCTCCTTCAAGGTGACCTCCAACCACAGAGACCCTCTTTGCCTAAAGTCACAGCCTTCCCAGGGAGATCCACCTCTGATGACGGATCCAGGCAGGACCGGTCATGCTAGTCCACTATGGGACAATGTTGCCAAAGCATTTTAGCACCAGGTCTCTCCATGGGGTCTGCAGAGGTTACCATGGGGCTGCTTTGCAGCTTCCCTTGCCCCTCAGCTCAATCCTGCATCCTTCCCTTTCCAGCCACAGTAAACATCCTGCAAGCTAACTTCTGTCTGTGATGCTTCCTTGAGAACTCAGCCTGAAACGGCATAAGCTTATCATCTTAAAATATTACAGTCCTGTTTCTCACAGTGCTGATACCACCTTCATATACAATGACCCAATTTTTCTGTCCCTCACTGTACCTAAAATGTTATACAATCTAGCCCACAGGTCACAATGACTTAGAGAGATTTTTTTTTTTAATGTCAGTATCCAGACCAACGAACTCAAGGGATGGACACTTGGAATCAATATGTATTTTTTAAAAGTTCTCAATGGGATTCAAAAATGCAACCAAGATAGAGAATATTCTAGGTTTTCAGAAAAACATACGATTACAATTAACCAAGGTGGACGAAAAGGACTCCGTTGGGAATGCTTGTGCTTAAATACCCTAAAACACGTCTCCCCCACCTAAGCTGTCAGCCACCTAAACACGCGCCACCCATACTTCCGCTTGTGTCGCAGCAGGTGAATTATTCGTGCTGCTGGTTAAGCCGGCTCCTCCACCTGTGGATTGAATCCTATCTTCTCAAGGACACCTCCCTACAATGCCCCCCTACTTCTGCATTATTTTCTGTTTCCTCAGCGGTAGGATTTCCACTATCAGGCAAACACGTGGAAATGTCTCCATTCTCTACCAAAAGAAAAAACTCAACCCACAGTCTTCTGTAGCTACTTCCAGCCCTACCTACTGCCCCACGTCTCTGCTCCCTTTCCAGGAAAACAGCTTCCAAGAGTTGACTACATGCGCTTTCTCCACTGTCTTGCCTTGCATTCTCCTTTGAACCTACTTTAATCAGGCTTTTCTACCAACCTCCAAACAAAGCTGCTCTTCCCAAGGCTACAGTGACATCAACATTGTCAGGCTTAGTGCTTAATTCTCAGTCTGCCTGTTACTGAGCCTATCAGGAGGCTTTGACACCGGTCCACCAGTCCATCACTCCCTTCTCCTGATACTGTTGTCACTCAGAGTCCTGGATAGGTCACCCTATTGAGAATCTCTTCCTACCCTGGTGGTCCCTCCTTCTCTGTTTCCTTTGCTGGTTCCTCTCCATCTTCCCAGCCTCTCCCTCGTACATTGCTGAAGAGCTCATCTCTTCTCTTTGCTGTTAATATTTGCTCATTGGGTTATCATTCCAGTTTTATGTCTTTAAAGGCCATCCATATGCTTGAGATTCCCAAATGTAAATTCCTGAGCAAACTGTTCCCCTGAACTCCAATCTTATTTATCCCAACCACCTACTCCAATCTCTACTGAAATATCTACCGTATTTTGCTGTATATAATGAGCATTTTTTTGCCCAAATTTGTGAGGGAACAATAAGGGTAGTACTAACTCATATATATATATATAACATTTATATAAATGTTTTTAATTCTTTTATTTATGCTTATGAGTTAAAAGTGTAACTCTAGAAATCAATAATGATATCCGTGTGCAAAATACCATTAAATATGATAATCAGTTTTTTACATAAAAAGTTGTATACATAAAATTTCTTGTACCTTGTACCTGTTGTTTTTTTAATTATTTGTTACATAAAATTTCTTGTACCACAATGGTAAAAAATAAATGCTAAAATTCCTTTATAATACAAAAAACAAGTACCTAAATATAAACAAATAAAAGCTTGAATTAAAATATTAAAATGAAAGATTTTTTTCCCTGAAAATATGATCCAAAAACGTGGGTGAACATTATGCACAGGAATGCATTATACATGGCAAAATATGGTCATTGTCATGTTATACTTACCATGTCCAAAACCAAATACACTTCCTCCCTAAACCTCTACTCCTCCTGTCTTCTCAATCTCAGTAAATAGAAATCCCAACCTAATTGTTTTTGCCAAAATCTTTGAAATTATTCTTAACTGTTTTCTTTTGAGTCCATCCACAAATTCTGTTAATTCCACCTTTAAAATGTATCTAGATAAGGCCACCTTCCATTACCACCATGCTGCTTCCCTAACTAAGCAACCTCATTTCTCAAAATAAATCCCAACGTCCTTAGAGGTTTATAGGCACTCTCTCCTTGCCTCAGGTGCATCTCCTTCAGCTCTCCTTCATAAATATTAATCTCATAAAATTAAGAGTACCATTGTACTGTGTGATGTCTGCTCTCCCAATAGGCTAGCAGCAGGTTCCTAGATGTCTCTTTATCCTTATTCAAAGTGCAGTAACCGAGCACCAATTTAAGATTTCAATAAATGGTAAGTGAATGAATAATGAATGAATGATCCAACAATGTTACAATATTGACTATAATGAATAAAGAGATACATTGATCTGCTTGACAGAAAATTCAAGAGGTTATTATTAGCTATATTCACTGTGCACGCCGACTGCAAAGAATTTCACACTTGCTTTGATGTATTCATTTTTCTCTTTGATTCAGTGGGTAGAACTGAATTGTCTTTCTTTTCCAGAAGCTGATTAATTTAAACAAGAGGGCATGTGTGGTTCTCACAGCACACTGACCATGTTAGTTGACTCCAGTAATTCAACATGTACAAAGAAAGCCTGCTGAAACAAGGAAGAGCTAAGCCTACAAAATCAGTCCTAAAAGTTTAGAAGGCCTCTCATAGTCTATATATTTTTAAATTATCCCAAAATTGTTTATAAAGAAATCAGGTAGCTGTTGGATATTCCTGTATCCAGGAATATGTTGGCAGAATATAATGTTTTTAAAGTTTTGATCATTTTTATTTTTAATTTAGATGCTTACACCTGGTCCAAAATTAAAATTAATGTGAATAATGAGAGTGACATAATGATTTGCATTCACATTAATTCTCAATGGGCTTGCTTAAAATTGTTTTGAATTAGAGTTTCATAATTGGGTTTTAACATTTAAATCACATTCAAGTAACTCTACACATGGTTAAACAGACTGCCAGAATACATTATGAACTAACAAAATAGTAATCTATTACCGTAAGGCATTTGGTAAGCCATACTGTAGTTATCCTTTTACATTTTGTTACAAAATATTCCCTTAGGTCTCTTATCCATAGTTCACTCCTCTCTTTTGACCCACAATACTTGCTCACAGTGATGTCACCTTCACCATACTACCCTAGGTCTTCAAACTTTACGGTGTCTTATCGGCCAATAATGTGAGGGAGAAATTTAATAAAAGTCTAATGTGTTTGCTTATGTTCTTACTAAATTGAGCTCTGCTCTATTTTCCCCAAGTATAATTTAGCCTCCGATAATGTTTTTTTCAACTTACATATACCATCACCTTCCCAGTATTCTACAGGGTCCAGCCTTCTGCTGGACCCTGTAACTGAATGTCTGGCAAAAGATGGACAGCAATTTGCACATTTCATCTGAAGTGTCACCTAATGTGTGCTTGAGTGTGATACAGTTATTTTAGAGAATTACATGCTTATGATTCTTTAATAAAAGATTTGGTATATATTACCAGCTCATAAAAAGGGGAGTGTTATTTGTGCCAGACCCTGCATTTAGAAATTGGCAAATGGCACAAGATGAAGTGTTTACACATTTGCTTTCGAAATCTGAGCACCATTTCATTGGATACCTTGCCTTCTAAACTTTTCATCTTTCAGTATTCTCCAACTTTATCGTATCCTAGCTTGCTCACCTTGCTTCTCGCAAAAGGTTTCACAACCTCAACCATACTGACATTTTGGGTGAGATAATTCTTTGTTGTTGGGAGGCTGTCCTGTGTATTGTGGGATGTTGAGCAACATTTCTGACTTCTAACCACCAAATGCAGTAGCGACTCCTCCCACCCCTACCCTGGCTGTAAACATCAAAAAATGTTTTCAGACATTATCAAACATCTTATGGGAAAATATAAGGACAGACAAATTGGCTCAAGTTGAGAAATACTGATCTGTGATAACTGAAGCTCAAGATCTTTCCAAATGACACAGTTACTAAGGATCACCGAGATTTAAATCCCTATCATCTTAATCCACAATGCATTATTTTCCCTAAACTGAGAAAGCTTGCATTAGAGGGGCATAGACAGAATGCAGTTTAGCCACAGTGTGTTCCTGAAGATCGTGAGTTTGTAATGACATATGATGGTTAATTTTATGTGTTAGCTTGGAGGGTGTTTTAGATGAGAATAACATTTAAATCAGAGAGCTTTGATTAAATCAGATAGCTCCACATGATTTGGGTGGACTTAATCCAATCAGTTGCTTAAATACAACAAAAAGGCCAGCGTTTTCTCTGAGAGGAGCAACATAAAAGACTATTGCTGGAAGTCCAGTAGACTGACTTGGAACTGAAACTATACCATCAGCTCTCCTGGCTCTCAAGCCTGCCAACCCACACTGCTGATTTTGGATTTGCCATCCTCGATACTTGTTTGAGCCAATTTCTTATACTAAATCTCTTTATTTATATATAAAGTGCACACACACACATGCACACACACACACATATATGAAAATTATACAAGGTGTATATACACACATACATACTTTTTCTCTGGAGAACCCCAACTACTACATGGCAATTAAAATAACAATGTTTGTGCTTTTCTTCCCCTCTCTACACACTCTTTCTGTAAGTTAGCAGAGCCATCCACATTGCCTTAGGAAAAAAAGTTGATGTTTATCTTTTTATTTTTGAATATTGTCAAGAATCCAAAAGGGGCTCTTCAGCCATTTTCCTGCTTGAGCCCGCTCCTACCTCTTTAGAGTGTACTTTCTCTTCAATAAACTATCTTTTTGTTTCACCTCTAAAAAAAAAAAAAAAAAAGACGACTCAAAAGGGTTTAAGAAAATAAGTCCCAGAGTTTCTATGATAACAGAAGAATTGTAAAAAAAAGTAGAGGATATGGAAAGGGTGGGGCAAGAGCTGGTGGGCAACAGGGAAAGAAGCAGAGCTAACAGAGTCCAAGGAATACTGTGGTGGGATGGCCAGTACTTGGGAGCCAATCCAAGGCCTGCGGGAGAACCACATTAACTACCATCATGTGACTAAACTGTGTCCTCTACCAGCTGCCTTCATGTTACCCATGAATTGGGTTCTGAGAGGCCCATTCAAACTGCCCAATGTAAAAGCCATCTCTTTTCCATGGCCCAGAGCACTTACAGAGGGTTAGGTTCCTTGGCACCCTGAAATAAGGAAGGGAAAGTCACTGCATTGGTGAAATTATGAATGCTCATGCTGTGCTCAGGCTGAGAATGATGTCCAGTGACAAAGAACAGTCACAAGATGAGAAATATAACATGGAGCAAAAAATGCTGCAGATATTGACCTGGAGAAAAAGGGCAAAGAGAAAGGAAAAGTGGCATCCTTTAACACAATGATGCACAGAAGGCAATATACAAATCCTGGTCATCTTAATTGTCAGCATCCTGAGGGTGGCACCAGGATCCACCTAGCTGGGACATGGGTACATTGCCTTGGCCATGTTTCTTTTCCCCTTGGTCATGCCCTTGACTACCTTTACTTTGCATAGCACTTCACAGTTTGCAAATCTTTTGTCACACATATACTCTCGTTTGAGCCTTCAAATAAACCTATTAGGTAGACCAACTATCCATATTTCATATGTGATAGCTGAGGTTAAAAAGAATGCAGAGACTCCAAGTTTACACAGCTACTGGGCAACAGACCCGACTGTGCATTCAGCCGTCCTTCCGCCATCACCATGGCAATTACAGCTGCACCAGTTGCCAGAACCCTCGTTTTTGATCCCTACCCCCCTATCACAGCCCAGCCCAGGGCCTCATGCACAATAAAGTATGACTGATCTCTTCCTAGGAGTGTCTGCACTTCAACATCAAAGGAAGCAAAGTCAAAGGATAAAATTTCGGTCATTAGCAATCAAATCAGAGACAAATGGCTTGGGATAGGCGGAAATACTCATACGGGAGGAATAAGGTCTCCCTGACATTCTTCCAAATGTATCTAAATGTTAAACTCAGGGCCAGACTCCCATAGAAGTTAAACATCAAGTTACAGCTGCTTCAGACAAATCTTATTTCATTCCAAAAATGAAGTTAACACATAAATAAAAGAAGGTGGGGAATTGAAAAAGAATTAGACCGAGGAAGTTATGAGGCGAGAATGCCAGGTGCCAAAAAAGGGAAAATAATAGATAACAAAAATTCTGAAGTTGTTACGTCAAATCAGACATATAATATTTTATCAAGTATTGGGAATTATAGCTTTCTCTCCCAAATAATTAAATAACAGCCATTTTTATGCTTTGTTCTTCCTTGTTCATCATACTAAATTGCCCTGTACTGAACTCAGAGGACAACTGAAGCCCCTATTAGAGAAATGTAATCATCCCTGAAACTACAGCATACACTGATGACAGCATGTAGGATCCTGCCCACCTTTTTCTTTCCCCAACAGTATTTTCTCACTTACTTTTTGTCCTCCTGTTGTCTCTTGACCCGTTTGGTGCTGCCAAAGTCTCAAATGTCTTTTAATAACATATAGCAAATTACCCACTTGATGTTTCCCTTTGTGAAACCTCAGGCTACCAAAAAAGATTAAAGTAACTGAGACTGATAAAATTAGACTAAAACCTTCTTGGAAGTGGTGCCAGGGTTTTGTTTTCTTTCTTGTTTAAAGTCAGAAAGTAACAACATCTTTTTTAAATGTTATCATTAAAGGTGAAAGGAACCTGGACTAGTTATTAATATTTAGTTTGTTATATGCAGCTAGGAGATACTAATATATTAAAACCATCAAACAGCAGTGCATACCCCTCTTTTTTAAATTTATTTATTTTCAATCTCCAGTGAAGAAAACGTCACAGAATATTTGTTCTCTTTACAAATGAAGAAAGTGGTGATCATATTGAAGATATACAGGTGGGTAGCTAGTCATATGAGTTTTATTTCTCTTTAGATATATATTTCTCTTTAGATATATACATGTGTTCAGCATGTCTACCCATAAATTATGGCTATGTATTGCTCCATTTGTGTAAGAAGAAATAATAGATGCACGGAATTGGAAGCAAGCTTTCCTTAAAAAGAAATCGGTAGAAACTATATAACAAGTACAAAAAGAATTGCTCAACATCTACGGTCACACCCAATAACCACATAGAAAGATGGTTCAAGATAATGGGTTAATTGGGATTCAAAAGAGAACAGCTGCCCTTGTAGACTCACTCCTCTCTCTACAGAGATGGGATCTCTGATGCCGGGATGATAATAAGGCTGATTGAAGTAAGATAGGACACTAAGAGAGAAGACATCCTTCTAATAAACTTCTTCAGCACAGGGAAGGAATAAGGATGTGCTAAAGACAAGGTAGGGTGAGGGAGGGGAGGAAATAAAGCAGGAACCTTATCTTTTTATTTTTTATAAGCCATTCTACCTGTTACGTCCTTGAGTCATAGCCACACTCAAGCTTTCAGGCAGGAATAAGGTAAAAATAGTAGACTGTCTTCTACTCGTTACTGAGGACGACAGCTGATTACATGGAGAATATTTGATAGAATTTGATTTGGAGCCAGTGATATGACACTCCATAGAGGTCTAACTCTTGCCTTAAGATTGATGGCAGGGCTCAAGTGAGAGACCCATCTTATCACAAAATACATATGACAACTATCAGTCACCTCTCCTTTGTAATGAGAGAAACTAAATATTTTAACTTCTTTTTATTTATAATTGGAGAATGCCAGTCTAGAGAAAGACTAACAAAAAGTTATTCATACTGACACTTACACAACCCTGTCAAATTATCCGGATATGTTTTTAAATATCATTAAATAATCATATGTTAGACATTTTAAAAAAACTGACTGTGGTTCAAATTAAAATTAATATTCCAACTCCAGGATTCCACTTGTCCTTGCATTTCCCATTCCAAATCTATTATTCTTGAAATCCCAGTACTAATGACAGAATAGAAATGACTTTGTAATTTATTATTACATTAAAATACAATGTTATTATTAACATAAATTATGGCCTATCATAAGTCCATGAGCTCTCCCACCTTCAACTTCTCCCACCTAGTCGGAAGGAAATTATAAATAGCTCCATCCCCTGCCATAGAAAGGCAGGAATTATGTGTTGTAGAAGCATAAACAAAGTTCCATGTGACTTTTAGGTTTAGAAATGGTGAGAAGCACTTTCATTCTGTTGGTTTTTCATCTTGAGCAAAACAGAAACAGTGAAATAAAAGGATCAGAATCATCTTTAAGGCGGCAGGGTGAGTGGGGGCAGGGGGGACCTATTCCAAAATTGTACAGATGGTAAAACCAAGAATTTAGTTTAAATTAATTTTAAATTTATGTCTGAGGAAAGCTAAGTACAATTTCTGAACCATCATTTCTCTTCTACACCAGTCATGCTTTCTGTCCTTTTATAATTACTGAATATGTTTCATGATTTTGACAACACAAAGGTTGACATTCTAGTTGGCTAATAAAACAATAGGAGAGCAGGAGAGTCGGTGTTTTTTGACAATGACTAGAAACACATCCCAGCAATCTGCCAATTACTACTGAGCAGAACCAAGTTTTAGTCTTACTTGAAAGGATATCTCAACCTGATCTGTGCGAAGGCAATTTTTTTGTTCATGTGCATGGGCATACAGGTTCTATTTGCATAGCTCTCTTTATCATCAATGGGAAGAAGTTAACAACATAGAGTTTGAATCAATGAAGAGTATATTTAGGTTTCATTTGCTTCACAATTTCTCTTTCATTAAAGTTGATCCTCTGCTTAAAGCGAGACTAACATAGCTAACTTTCTTCAGAAATATTTTATATTATTCTGCTTCCACAACTCTAGAAATTATATTCTTTCAAACTATGCTTTCTAAACCATATTTCTAGGCTCACAACATAAAGAATATATAAAAGGTCCACAGTACATACTGATATTCTCACTGTAACCCTTTCCTATCTTTAAATTCATACTCTTGACCCATAATTAATATGCATTCTTACACAGATGCACATTCTCACCTACGCACATAAATGACAAATACAAATGTGGTAGGTAACAAATAATCAAAGCAGAACTTACTGCATACAATTTTATCAATTATCTACTTTTATTCATATTTGTTAATGAGAATTGCTACTTTATTTTAATAATGCCTGCTGTTAATAAATTCTCTTGCTTATGCCAAAAGAGAATTTATTAGGAAATTTCTCTTGGGTAGATTCTAACTTGTGAAGAAATGGACAACTGCTTTCCAAAGTGGTTAAACTGTTTTAGATTCTTATCAGCACTGTGTGGAAGTTCAAGTTCCTTCACATCTTTGATAACACTTGGTATTATGTCTTTTTTATTATTTTCATTCTAGTTGGTATGTTATGCTATCTCATTGTGTTTCAATTTGCATTTCCCAATGACTTTATTTGCCATTTGTATACCTTCTTTGGTGAAGTATCTACTCAAATCTTTTGCCCCTTTCTGAAATGGGTCATCTGTTTTCTTATTCTTGTATTATAAATGTTCTTCATATATTCTAGATGCCAGGTTATTTTTATCATGTATTATTTCCAAATATTTCTCCTAGCTTATCTTTTCATTTTCATATGAAGTCTTTTGAAGAGTAAAAGACTACCATTTTGTTGAACTCCAATTTATCTCTTTTTTCTCTTTAATAATAGATCATGCTTTTGTTATCATATATAAAAAATCTTTGACTAATGCAAGGTTATAAATATTTTTGTCCTAGGTTTTTTTCTAGAAGTTTATAGTTTCATTCTTCACATTTAGGTCTATAATCTTTTGGAGTTTCTTTTTAAATAGAAAGTCTATTTAAAAGCAAGAAGTGAAGGTGTAAGTTCAATTTTGTTTCATATAGATACTCAGTTTTTCTAGCATCATTTTTTAAAAAGATTATGCTTTCTCCATTGAATTACATTGATACCTTTGCTGAATATTAATTAACTATGAATAAATGGGTTTATTTCTGGACACCATGCTGTTCCTTTGTTGATGTTTATTCTATGTCTTGATTATTTTAGCTTTCAGTTAATTTTTAAATTGGTTAGTATAAATTTTCTAGACATTCTTCTTTTTAACAAATCTAAATCCTTTGCATTTTCACGTAAGTTTTAAGAAGAGTTTGTCCATTTTCACCAAAAAGTGCTCAAAATTTGATAGAGATTATACTGTATCGAGGAATTTGAGAAAAATTGTCACTTTAACAACTGTGAGGAATCCAATTTATGAACATAGTATAACCCTCTATTCATTTAGGTCTTAATTTCTCTCAGCAATATCATATACTTTTCAGTGTATAATTCTTGTATTTCTTTCATTAAATTCAATCCTAAATATTTTATTCTTTTTGATGGCATTGTGAGAAATGCTTTTACCCATCTTTTGATTGTTGCTAGTAAATAAAACTAATACCTTAACTATATCTGATACCTTAATTTTTAAGACTTATACAGATATATGAGAAACTAGGTGATAATGAAACAAATAAGAAAAAGATTTATTTTGGGGGAATGGCTTTGTAAGTAACTAACATATTGGAAAAATCTGAGCAAAAGTAACAGTTTTTCTGGGTAATAAAATAGCACACGCTCAAATTTATTTTACCACCTACAAACTTAATTATATCCAAGGCAGAATATCAGTATGTTGGTGCTACAGTTTAAATAGCATTGTGTCATCCAAGAATCATAAATAATGGGACTATTTAATTGAATCTGAGTACATGTGCCCTGTGCTTAAGTAAACACAATCAGTTGTCTCTTAAGACCTATAGCTCTAAGCAAATAAAAAATATCAAGTATGCTTGAATGTCTGTTTCTGTGTGTGTGTGTGTGTGTGTGTGTGTGTGTGTGTGTGTGTGTGTGTATACATGTGCTGTAAAGGGAGGAGGTTTTTGCTGAGTCTCTTCTACTTCCAAGACCTCTGAACATCTTTTTAAGTAATTTGCTTTGCATAGGAGTAATAGAGATTTTAATGAAGAGTTTTTCTTCAAGAGGAACTAGGAGAAAAAAAAATGAGTGAGATAAAAAAATGAGTTCCTCTACTGCTCAGTACAGTCCCTTAACCCCACCTATTTTTAAGGGTCCCTAAAGGCAGAAGCCTGCATAGGGGGCTACATTAGACACAGGATACCATCAGAAATAAACAAGACTCCAACACACACAGTGCCCCATGGGTCCCCTAGAAACAGATTTGTTTATGAGCCATGTGACATACTTCTGAGGACTTCCAAAAGTCATAGGAAAAGGGATTTTTTTTGTAAGCGATCAAAATGCTGGCTCCATCAGAGGATACACTAAACTAATAAAAACTAAACACTAATGTCAACTTCAGTTCATTTTTCATGGTAAATTGATAAGGTGTGGGGGTATTTGAATTTATATGAATCTGTAAGTACATTTCCCCTGTCCAGTTCTGATTTCTTACTGCCCATGTCCTGACTGCCCATTAAAACTTCCAAAATAATTTAGATAATAAGCAGTGTAAACACTCCTAAACCTTTTTGCCAACCAAAAAAAAAAAAAAAATGGAAAGAAAATAATCTTGCCAATCTTTTTGTCCTAATTATTGCCTCCTGCTAAGAAGAATGGTAGGGAATACTAATAATACATATGGAGTCAGTGTAGTGTTCAGTGACTTAAGGCATTATCTCCTTTTTTATTCAAAGCAGACCTTTGAAGTAGGTACTATTAGTATCTTCATATCACAAATGAGGATACTAAGTTTTTGAGGGATTAAGTAGCTTGCCCAGGGTCACATGACAAGTGGTAGCGCCAAGAAGTGATGAGAATAGCCAAGAAGTTTTCTCTAACCCACTTTCCCATCAACTATTCCCAGATCAAAACAATCAAGATTTTTTACAACAATCTTGACTCCCTCGGAGGCCCAAGTTTCCTTAAAGAGGAAAAATCTGTGCAGCTACAGCCATTTGTTTCTTTTTGCACCCACTGGAATTAATAAAAGCTACTCAAGTAATAAGCACCAATCAGTTCCACATGTCATTCTAATTCTTGCCAAGCATCCAATGTATGGATGCCAGAAGCCACAAGCAGTAGAAATAACAGTAACTGAATAGTCAAAGAAATTTAAATTAGTCTTATGCTCCTTGCCAGCTTACGCCAAAACCTTACATTAAAGAAGAAAAGAAAAGAAAAACAGTTGTCTATTAAGCATTCAAACAGAACTTAAGACAAAACAAAAAACGAAAAAAGGAGAATAGAGGTAACCCTCTCCACACACCAGGGCACTGAGAAGCCCCAGTTAGCACGCAGAGGAGATGGCAGCTACGTGGTTTTCAGGAAAGGGTGCCCCACCTAAGGGTTATCCCACAAGGGGAGCCTTCACAGAAGAAAAAAGTGACAGCCTCTACATAGTAACTGAACAGTCTCTCTCTCTCTCTCTCTCTCTCTCTCTCTCTCTCTCCACACACACACACACACACACACACACACACACACACACCCCAGTCCTGTGATTTTGCACGGCATAGTGTCTATTCATCATAGCATAGAATAAAACTTACAAGACTGAGAATAAAATGCTAGTCTAGGCCGTGCCCTGTTACTCCAAGTAAATTGATTAACTCTCTCTGGGCTTCAGCTTCCCACTCTTTGAAAAGAGGAAATTGGACATAATATTTTTAAAACTTCACAGCTTTAACCATCTCTAATGTTCACAGAGCTCCCCAATTCATTCTTTGCCAAGGCAATTATAACATTTCTCTTGAAAGAATTCTGATTCTAACCTAAAAATTTGTGTAAAGCACATTTTATTCTCTGAATGTTTTAAATTAATTCTTAAGATCTTCTTTTTTGTTTGTTTGTTTTTCTTCTTTTCTTTTTTTTAAAGAAGTGCTTCTTGCCCTTCAGGGAAAAGAAAACTCTTTGTCCTCACCCGTTGGCTGGCCCTCTTCAAGGCACAATGCATCCTTGACTTCCAACCTTGGCATGGCACTTTTTTCTCCTTTTCCTAATGTAAAAGCTCTCTAAAATCTTGTTTGCAGAATAATGAAGAAAACATCACTGTCTGCAAGACTGCTTGTCAACTCTGAATATACTCTATCAACATGCTGTCACTTCATCTTGTTTAGACTCACTGACTGCTTTGTAGAAGGACACTGATGTCCACATCTATCTCCTTGAGACAAGCAGAGAAACAAATCTCTTTTCCTGTCTCAAAAAGAGCTGACAAGCCTTTAGCAGTGTTTATCTTCACTGAAGGGTGATAACCTTGAAAATGAAAGTTAGAAGAGATAATTAAGTACATGGTCTGTATTACAACTGGTTTTCTTTTATAGTTTAACATGTTGAAGTTTTCTACTGTTCACATTGATTTTTCTAAAACCAAACTTAAAGTTACATTTTATTTAGAAAATACAACTGCATTGTGTTGTGACTCTTCCACAAAAAAATGTAATTCTGCTGTTAAGTCTAAAATGGGCTAAAAATATAATTCCTGTAAGATTTTTTCATCCTATCCACTATTTTTCCCATACTATCCTATGTTTTCTCTTCCTCTGCATTTCTTCATCCCATATTATGCCATATTCACAGAGTCTTGAGATTTCCCTAAGATAATTTTCCCTGATTATGGGCAAAATGTTGGAATTCTAATTTTTTACATTGTGCCAAGTCAAGTAAACTAATAAGTAGATTTAAAAATTCCATTAATAACTCATTGCTATAGGTTGAATATTTGTGTCCCCTCAAAGTTCATATGTTGAAATCCTAATCTAATCCTCAATGTGATGGTGTTAGGAATTGGAAGTTCTGTAGGAGATTCTTAGATTAAAAGGGCAAAGCCCTCATGAAAGCAATTACTTTTTAGTGCCCTTATAAAAGAGTCCCCAGAAAGCTCCCACCCCCATCCCACCATGTGGGGGCACAAGGAAAATTAGGCCATCTATGACCAGGAAGCTGGTCCTCACCAGACAACACATCTGCCAGTGCATTGAGTTTAGACTTCTCAGCCTCCAGAACTGTAAAAAATAAATGTCATGGCCAAAACGTAAACAACCAAAGTGCCCTGCGACAGATGACTGGATAAAGAAGCTGTGGTACATATACACAATGGAATATTACTCAGCTATAAGAAAAGATGAAATATTGCCATTTGCGACAAAATGGATAGACCTGGAGATCATCATGCTGAGTGAAATAAGCCAGACAGAAAAAACAAGGAACTATATGACTTCACTCATATGCGGAATATAAAACTGAAAGCAAAGAAAAAAAGAAATGAACAAATAACCCATGGACACAATCAATAGTTTAATGTTTATTGGGGATGAGTGGGTTAGGGAGGGGAGACAGGGGAGGGGGTGGGAGAGGAGGGGGGAGCTAAATATAAGGTGATGGAAAGAGAAGTCACATTAGGTGGTGAACTTATACAACAAGCTGACAATGCACTGTAGAATTGTATGCCTGAAACCTATGTAATCCTTGCTAACAGATGTCACCCCAATAAGTCTAACAATAAAAATAAATTTAAAAAAATAATAAATGTGTGTTGTTTACAAGCCAAACAGTCTATGGTATTCTGTTATAGCAGTCCGAACTTACTAAATACAGGTGCATTAGGGGGCCCTTGTGACCTAGATTGTGCCCCCTGCTGGGGCACAGCCAAGGATATGTTTGGTAAGCTGGTGGTTTGGCCCTCCAGAGAACCGTTTGCATGAGGGACTCAGAGTGCATTACGAAGGCACTCATCCTAATGATACAAGACACCGGGCACAAACCTTGGGCCATCAGAGGAGAGTAGTGTTGCTAGAGTCCAGCATCATGTCTGTTGCTCTTCTTGTCCTAGGGCTAGCTCCTCAGGGTTTCGTGTCTGAGGCACAAAGAGTAGAAGAATCCACCAACAAAAATAAAGTGTAACTCAAACAGAAGAATGACATTCTTTCCCATTATGCAGCAGTGGCCTCTGGAGGGCTCCTGATCCAGCTATAAGGGGGCATAGTGGTTCCTGGTGAATGACGTAGCAGATTGCTTAGAGGAGCAGCATAAACTGATGCCAAGCAAACATGAATTCACCCTGAAGATACCCCGACATGCTGAAGGGTCTTTCTAGATGGGACATTCTCAATGGCAGCCCTTGTATACTTCCTCTCTGCTACTGCTACCTGCCACTCCATGGGTGAGCGTAGCCAATCCAGGTTCTGTAGCAGGCAGGACTGAATCATCAAGTTCTGTGGGATATTTGCCTGAAGGAACCTTGGAAGCCAGATTCACACTGGCCTCTCCCACCTCTCTACAGCTAGTTGGCACTGGCACTGGCAGGGCTCTGAGCAGCAAATGAGTTAGTGGTGAGTCAGTATCCACCCACAGGTGACTGTTGTTGCTTGTTCTCAGTGGGAGCAGAGCGTGGATGAAATATCCTTGTGGGTTTAATCTGGCCCAAGGGCTGTATTTAACCACCCCTGCTCCAGCCTTAATTTTCTTCATAGTGATACAAAAATGTCTAAGTTACACTATCTGGTTTTGGCTCAGAACTTGATATTATACCTCAAGTGTGTTATCCTAAGAAAATACATAGCATTGCTTGTTCTTTATCATACCATTAAAGATCTTATACATAGAGGTTTTTCTTTGGTATGAATGGTATTTTTTAATCTTTTCATCTCACACCTCCACAAAATAAGTCTAATATATATTTCAGGTAGTAGCTTTAAACAATATAAATTATAACTTTCCCTAAAGTAGCACAATCTAAAACATAAAGATATGGAAATTTCACAATAAATTTTCAAGATGCTTAGAACTATAGCAGAAAGCTGGACAGAGCATAACATCTCAATAAGTAACTTCTGAGTGGAATTTAGATGAGTTAAATAGAATGAAATATCTATTTTCTAGTTTGTTGGTTTGTTGGTTTGTTTGTTAAGAGCAACATACTCAAAGAGAATGTTGTATCACATACACAAAGAGAAGGAGCTTGGAAGAAGTTCCTTTGAAGAAGTCATAAATCCAAATCTTACCTCCCTTGCAAAGTGTATAACCTTGGATAAAATCATAGAACAGAGATAGTAAACTATATCTCTCTGGGATATTGTTACATTAAATTAGATAAGTATGTCAATTATCTAATATGTTTGGTTCAATGGAAGTTGACTATCTTTTTCTTAATCATAAAGAAGAGTTTTATGGCTATATGCAAGGAGGATTAAAAGGTCAACATATGTCACTTAGATAAGCTCTTATCTAAGAGTGGGTAACAGCTACTGTTAGGGGTCTCTGTAAGAGGTCTCATCCATTTGGAAATAATGTTAATTGTAGTATAAAAATGGAAGACTTGTTGGTGCCTAAGCCTTGGATGCTATAGATAAGTCACAGAAATATCAGTGTTACATATTACTATCAAAGGAAAGCTGTAAGCAGTCCTTTGTTTTATACACGGCATATACCATTTGGCCTGGAGCATCTAGGAAGAAGGCAGCGGTGAGACAATCCCCATGGTCAAGTTTAGCCCACTGGACAAGTCATGACCTTTATTCACCTTAAACAGCCCATTGTGGAGACAGCACCAGACTGGCTTAAGATCTGTCTATAAGATCTAACACTGGTTCCATACTTTTCTAACTGGGTGGCCTGTGATGAGGTACTTAAGTTCATTGAACCTCAGTTTCCCCATCTGTGAAATGAAAACAACAATGCCTATTTTTTCTTACACCGTTAAGTTACTGATTGTTATCATCATCTGCTCTGTCACAGCTCTACCTGTACTGCTTGGGCTTAATGAATATCTGTCTCCTCAGCCCTGTGTCAGATTTTGACTTGTATTACCTCCTTACATCAACATAATGAGGTAACTGTGATCCCCATTTTACAGATGAGAAAACTGGAACCCTGAGAGGTTAATTAACTTACATACCTGGATAGTGGCGGAGCAGGAATCCAATTTCAAATCCCACATGCTGAGTCATTATTCTAAGCTGTCTCTGGGAAACTAATGGAGGCTTTGGGTGTCTGGCACTCATTCAACAGGCATATGTTAAGGACCATGTCCTGCCTCAAGAAGGCAGGTAAAATCACATGTAAAATCATAGATGTGCAGGGTCAAATAGCCACTTGCATCCACCCCAGAAGAATTAATTGAACCCTGAGTCTTCAGCCAGTGTGGGAATTTCCTGAAAGAACGTGAGACCATAAGAGACCTATCTACAACCCGAGCCACCCACACTCAGGTGGGGCTAGACATAGTCAATTGGTCTTGCCGAAAGGTATAACTTCTCTAGTTTGTAAGAATATCCCCCTCTATTTCCATTAAAGTGGTGTTAAAAGAAAACAAAACAAAACAAAACAAAACAAAACACTTATTTACTTTACTTCCTTTAGTCAGAAGGAAAATTGCATTTTGCTTGGTCTCAAACAGACAAATTGAATGCTACATTGCGAAAAATAAAACCTTTCTTAAATTATACTAAAATGATAATAAATCATTTGGGAACTTTCTTACTCATATGCATTGTACTACAGTATTAATTATTTTCACAATCAGAGCCTAGAATTTTAAAACTCTAAAGTAGTTATTGTCTAGTGCCATTTTACAGAGAAGGACTAGACTGAAATTGAGTTCCCTCACTCCCAGTTCTGTGCTACTTCACTGTAAGAACGCCCTGCTTTAACTCTGCTGGTTTTAATTCCCTGCCTGAAGGAGAAGAATCTTGTCCTTTTTTCTTCCTCTCTGCCAAATTTCTATTGATTGGTCGGCGATGAGCTAGTAAAAGCTTGATGAGAATGCCATCCAGGCCTTCGATGTCAAGATCAAGGGACGCTTATAAAGAGATGCCTTTCATCTTTTCTAAAGTCAGTGCCTTAGGTAATCACTCCTTGTCCAGAGGCAATGAGTCCCCCAGATGAGGTGCCATGACTCAGGGAACTCTGGCCTCAGCTTTGTCAGCTCATTAAGGATACTGTCTACCACGAAGTGACTTCTGAACACACGAAGTAGGAAGAATCGAATGGTTTCTGCACTGACGGGTTTGGCTGGATCAGAGCCCAAACCTTGAAATAAATCAGATATTGAAGAAGTAAACAACAAAAGAAGCTGAAGACAGGATACAGACATAGTGCTTTTATCAGTCAGCCAGCAAGCTGCCAACTTCCTCTTTTGCAAACAGATATGATGTTTCTGTGGTGCCATCTCATCACATTGTGGGTTACTTGCCCACATTGCATGCTGATTAAAGTTCTAACATGCATATTTTTATTCCACAGTTTACAGTACATTGCCTTTTACATAGAGGATGTTTGATGTATGAAGAAATAAAGGAAGAAAGGAACAAAAGCTCTATGTTCTATATCCTGAAGAAATTTATAATGAAACATTTTGCTCTTCTCCCAGACTATTTAAAACCATGATTAAAAAAAATAAAAAAGGAACAAGTTCTTTATTTAATGACTTTTTCGTAGAAGAAATGGAGAGAATAGAGAATGAGAAAGGTGAATAAAAGAAGGAATAAACATCTATTTAGGAGATGTTGTGTGTCAAACACTGTAGCAGGTAATTTGTGTATTATGTAATCTCATATAACCCTTATAATAACATCATAAATCTGATAGTCATATTCTTCTTTTTTATAGATAGATAAAGAAACCAGAGCTCAGAAAGACTAAGTAACTCCTTCAAAGTAATGCAGCTGGTAAGTGACAGAGCTGGAATTCAAACCACTAACTGCAAAGCTTATTTGTTTTTTATTTTATTTTATCAGGCAGGTTACCATAGACAAAAATACCATTTCACAGCCATAATTAACAGTGTTCTAGCACTAAGCATTTGTATTATTTTAGCACTACCACCACTATCAACATTTTTTTCTCCCATTAACATATTTTTATTTTAAAGCATTAATTTGGAAAAGATGGAATAACAGGAAACAAATTTGCTCTCCTGGGTAAAACAACCCCCCCCAAAAAGAAAAAAAAAATCAATATATTAAACAGCAGTTTTCAAGAAATCAAATCTCAGGCCATGAAGTATAGTGATTTCTGAGAGATGGGAAACAAATGACGTGAGCCCTACAAGGGCCCTGACTTACTACTTTGAGAGCATTTCCAGGCCATGGCATAAAGAGCAGGTATCCAAGCACAGCTCAGTGAATGACCTGAGTTGAGGAAATAGAGCTGACAGTTCGAGAAAACTAAAGGCAAGTAGAACATGTAAGGCAGCATGCCAGAGAGGAGAGAGTTACACAAAGAGAAAACCCCAAAGATTTGCTGAGGCTCACCCTGGAGTAGTTTGCAGAGTACCAATCAGTGTAGGCATGTGAGGAAATTATCTCTGGCCAGGAAAGAACCTAAAGGATTAAAGGGAAAAGTGTCCGACACTCATACAAGACCAGAACCAGCCTATACAGTTGACACTTGAAAAATGTGGGGATTAGGGGTGCTGATCCCCAACATGGTTGAAAATCCACATGTGACTTCAGACTTCCCCAAAACTTAACTGCAATCTTCCCTTGATATCTGCAGGGGATTGGTTCTAGGGCACCCCACGGATACCAAAATCCACAGATGCTCAAGTCCCTTATATATAATGACACAGAACAGTGCATTTAGTCAACTCTCTGCATCCATGAATTCCGAACCATGAATCGAAAGCACTACTTTCAATCTTTGATTGAATCTACAGATGCCAAACTCCCAGATACAGAGGGCCAACTACACATTTATTGGAAAAAAATCTGCATGTAAGTGAATCCGTGCAGTTCAAACCCATGTTGTTCAAGGGTCAACTGCACTTCCAACCAGACTGGATAGAACTCATAATTTTGGGGGTTCTATGTAGATTACTCATTGGGTAGTCTTCTCTTAGTAATGAGGAATAATTAGATCTAGACTAAACACTTCTAATCCCATAAACAAATCTTAAAAACAAGACCCAAAAAGATCAAATTGTTTTCAAGTAATTTAACTGTATTCCAGAACAAAGCTCAAGAATAACTGTAGGAATACAAAGATATTCACTACCAACAGGGTAAAAAACCCAAGATCCACCATTTAGTCATCCAAAGAAACAGGGAAGCAAAACAGTAGGAAAGCACAGTCTTTAAAAAGTAGAAAATTAACCAAATGACACAAACCCAGAACTGACAGATGTTTGAATGAGCAAACCAAGACATTGAAACAATTGTTATTACGGTGTTCCCAGTGTTGCTGTCTCTGGAATCATCAATTAAGACCTAAAAATTAAATATGTGCTATCCTGTGTGTGTGTGTGTGTGTGTGTGTGTATACGTGCATGCACATGCGTGTGCACATGTAAAAAAGGGGGAAGAGAAAGAATGAGAGAGATTTGGAAAGCAAACTGCATATTACTTAAAGTTTGATATTTCTTATTTATTTTGACCAAATTTCTAAAAAAGAAATTAATCAACAGGAAAATATTTATCCCAGAAAGTTAGATTAAGTTTTCCTTTTGTGATGCTATGATTTATCCCTCTTAATCTTGATCATTCCAAATTAACACCCTTCAAAATAAATTTATTTTAGACATGCAAAATTTTTAAGATTCAATCCTGATTATTTTCTGTGCAGATTTTTCAAAGACATCACTGAAATTTGTGAGTATAGATCAATTGCATAAGCAGACCTTCCCAAAGGACTAGTAAGTTTTCAACAAAATAGAATTAATTTATGTTTAGAAAAACATACTGAGGAACGTGACCCCTAAATGTGTCTTTTTCTCTGATATACATAAAATATATGTAGACTAAAAACAATACTTGAATGGGTTTTATTCAGTTTGGTGTTGACTTTTGTGTTTGGTCTGAGATATATTTGTACAATGTTGTTCTGGGGTTATGGACTTCAGAAAAATCACTGCAGACCTTCTCTTCAGAAGTGATGATTTATATGCAATTTTTACCCACTGACATTCTTAAACTTGTATGTCTTTTTATTAAAGAAAAAGTGTTAGGATGAGTAATTGAAAGAAAGTGATTTAAGGTACAGAGAGTTTGAGAAAGACTTTTCATCTTTCTTCTGTAAGAATTAGGGAAACATTTCAGGATCTTTGCTTTGTTTCTTTCTCATCTACCTCTGTAAATGGCATAGACACTTAAATACAGGTGGGTGCTTAACTAACTTAGATGATAACAGTGCTGATTATTATAGTAGGAGTAAATACACAACTGAACTTTGTCTCTCATAATTAGGTTAATGGTAGCATTTTCCTATGAAACAGAGAAAGTAAAAACTTGTCATACACACCTAACTCCCAAGTTCTGGGACTTCACCAAGTGTCAGAAAATAACTAGCATGTATTCTGTATTACCCAGAAAAGCTATTCGCCTAGGAGGAGAATAAAATTAAAAAGAAAAGTTCAATTAATTTTCCCCCCATATCCTACCATGTAAACAGCTAAATAAATTTGGAAATATAAGTGTTTTTTTACCTAAAACTCATTCATCAATCTGAGGTCTATTTTTGAACATCACTAAAATAAAATGATCACTCATTAGATCTTGTGGGTAAATCCCAACACTATTAATACTACATTCACATTGATGTTATGACAAATGGTAGATAGATATATACATTATTTCTAGGAATGAGCTATTATTCATGTATATAGGCTATTATTTGTACCCAGAACTTTATCTATAAATCTAGGTTACTATACTATATAGCTATACTATATACTATATAGCTATATAATATGAGGAAAGCTATTATTTGATTTAAAATTAGGAACCAGAGTATTTAGATTCAATTTTGACCCTGCCACCTACTGTGAACTTGAGCAAATTAGTTAACCTCCTGGTGGCTTAATTTATACATCTACAGAAGAGTAAATTACCACCTATATTATTTACAGAGAGGATGAGAATTTACTTAATGTAGTAATTAGTAGGACTCTATCATTTTGGTGAAATTCTAGCTCAGCTGGAAGTCTACACAGATTTAATTTATGGGAAATCTTAATGCTGAAATAACAATGAATGCATCTTTTTAAAGGAACTATCCAAATGTAAAACTAGCAAAATGTATTCCTAGACAAATGAGTTTCCTTTATTGAAGCAAATCAGCTCACTGGATCAGACTATAGGACTAGATTGCTCAAGATCATAGGAGTAGCTCTTATATTACTCAGATACTTTCACACACACCAAAAATAATGTCTGAGCCATGACTTCAATTGTATCCCTGATCACATCTTTATCTGCTTTATAGTATATGGCATAGGTTACCAAGAAATCTGTCCTATGACTGGGGATGCCTCAGTAATACCTCTATCACCATTACTGAAATAAGCAATGCAAAACCCAAATCTTGATAATTGTAGGTAAAAGGTCAGTAAAATCACCTTTGTTTTATTTCTAAACTGTAGGCCTCAAGAACAAAGAGGGTTTTGTCTGTTTTCCTTATTACCGTATTCCTGGCTTCTAGAACAATGCCTGGTACTTAATAAACAGTAAGTATCTGTTGAATGAAATAAATAATCAGAACTTAGTCTCTCAGTTAGGAATTTGGAGCTCTCTCTCTTACCATTCTCAAAAGAATTATCCATAAGACATACAAAAAAGATTTCTTTTCTTGGATTATAATGTTATGTGTTATGGTCAAATTAATATATACATTGAAAATATTTATAAATAAACAATGTAAGAACAATCCAGAAGCATCTCTATTCATCAGGACTCCTACTAATAGGTTGTCACTTACAACAGTTTACCCAAAGAATTCCCAATTTATATCTGCTGGCCTGACATAATTATTAATAGCACCCTCTTTTATTCGTTAAGAAGTTCTGCTTGAGAGAACAAAATACATGCTGAACTCTACTTACTGACATAACTACACACCAGGAAATAAAGAACCTATCCCTTTACAAGTTGAATTTCTCTAAGTAAAACTAAAACAAAATCTTGAAATAATCCTTTAAAATGTCAAATAATGAAGACCAAAATTAACTGCAGTATATGGAAAGAATATTGTAAAAGTTAACAAACTTAGAAGGATGGATCCAAGATAGTGGAGTAGGTGAACACCGTGCCTGCTTCCTTCTGTGAACACATCAAAATTGCAACTGAATTATAGAACAATCAACCTGAGAATCATCTGAAGTCTAGCTAAACAGAAGTTTTATAACTAAGAATATAGAGAAAAAGCCACATCAAGACTGGTAGGATAGTCAGAGATGCAAAACAAGCTAGCCCCAAACCTCCTGTGGCAGTTGAGATTCAGGAGGGATATTGTACAGAGCACTATGAACACTGACATAAGTGACTCCATTTTAAAAACCAGAATGACTCCATAGTTAGAACGTGCACAGTCAGGACATGTCTGGACCCAGTTATAATAAGCAAGGATGTTTATATGCAGGCACGCTGCCAAGAAAACACTGGCACCTGCCATCTGGAACAGATAAGGCTTGTGAGAAGAGGAATAAAAACCATGGACTTAGACTGCTAGCAGATCCCTCCATCTCACTGAGACCTCCTCCTGCTGGGGACTCAATCAAGGCATCTGCTGCCGGAGGCTCTGCCTGATCAGAAACTCACCAGCTGCAGTCCTCAGACCAGCCCAAGCCTGACATCTCTCTTATTGGACTGGCTCGTTAATCATTGCCTCTGTATCTTATGTGCCTCTGTGTGTGTGTGTGTGTGTGTGTGTGTGTGTGTGTTAATTGAATGTGTGAGTAAATCCTTCAAAAATACATTAACGTGGTCTGTCTTGCTTCTGCTGCAAACTGTGGGAGTCCCTTAGGTACTGAGGGAATGCTGGGCCTGAGAGGCCCACCTGGCCGGGTGGAGATTTGGTTTCCATTGGGGGTGCTCCTCTGCTGGTTCCAGTCCTACTAACTTGCAGGGAAAGACTGCATCTTGGCTGCTTTCTCAGCGCTCATGACAGATATCACAGATGTAGGTTACCCCCAGCGGAGCGAGGGAACCTCAGCCTCACACCAGGCTCCCTAGCCCACACTACTGGTGCTGGGAAGAGGAGCCCCCAAAACATATGGCTATGAAAAACAGTTGTGATTCTGACTGTTTGGGTGGAACAAAAGGCTACAGGAAACCCAGACATCCTCTTAAAGATTTTGCTCAAGGAACTCACCCTGGGCACCAGCAGAGAGACAGTGACTTGGGGGGCATCAGAGGCATACCGGGGACAGACTGAGGTGTGTGGCTTCAGGGTGAGGGCTGGAGGACTGTCACCATTTTTTCTGTGTGGAGTCCTCTTCTCATGCAGCCAGCAGGCAGGGGCCATCGTTTTTGTGTTGGCCCCTCCTCCCTCAAGACCAAATCTGAATCTGATTGGCCTAGTGAACTCCTCTGGCTCCACCCTGATGACTCACTGAGATCCCGCCCACCATACTGCAACTCTGTACTGCTGAGACGTTTGGAGGTAACTGATTATAATGCAATATAAAACAGCGATCCATTTAAATATAATTTAAAAAGTGAACATCCTCAGGAGAAGTGGGGGAAATGATTCACTATCAGATAGATGCTAAGTGTGAGAAAGTCTAATCTACGTGGGAGAAAAATCTGTACTCTAAGAGGGAGATTCTGTTGGACACTGAAGAGCTTTCTTTTATTACACGTACCCTCACTAACCCTCTCTATGGAAAATAGGTCCTGAAGTCTTTCCAAGTGAAATGACATGATGTCTAGGTTTTGCTCACACATATTCTAGAAAGGAAAAATAACTTAGGGTAGGGGCTAGATGATGCAAGATACCAAAATGCTGATAATAGCTAGAGCTAAGCAATGGATACATGGGAGTTTATTACTTAATTTTCTCAATTTCATGTACATTCAAAAATGTTTACAATAAAATGCTTTAAAAATCTAAAAAAGATGTGTGTGATTAAGTACTTGACTCTGATGCTTTACAGCAGAGGTGTCCAATCATTTGGCTTCCCTGGGCCACATTGGAAGAAGAAGAATTGTCTTGGGCCACACATAAAACACACTAACACTAACAATAGCTGATGAGCTAAAAAAAAAAACCAAAAAAACAAAAATTTCATAATGTTTTAAGAAAGTTCACAAGTTCATGTTGGGCTATATTCAAATACAGCCTACAAGCCACTGGTTGGACAAGCTTTAGAGCAAATACATATTTTAGAATTATTTTAATTAAACTCAAAATATGCACTTATTTCAAATAATTTCAGAACCTAAAAATAAATAGGTTCTTAGCCTTATTCACCTGAATAGGTGAAGTGGTGGCAGATTTGTAACACAGATCTCCAGTACTTGTACCTCAGCTTTACCTCTTCACTACCTTTAACACCACCACTTACGAAGCAGCACAAAGACCTACATGCTGAGCTTACTTATGCTTATAGAGAATTTGAGGAAGTGTTGTGGATTGAACTGTGTTTCCCCAAAAGATATACTCAAATCCCAACCTGGAACTTTTGACTGCAAACTTGGAAATAGGGTTTTTGTAATGTAATGAAGTTAAGATAAGGTCATCTTATATTAGGATATTCTTATAAAAAGAAAAAAATTTAGACACACAGAGAAGAAGGCCAAATTCTCCCTCAGAGCCTCCAGAAGAAACCAGTCCTGCCAACACCTTGATTTCAGACTTAGGTCTCCAGAACTTTGAGAGAATAAAATTTTGTTATTTAAGCCATTGGAGGAAAATAAGAAGAGCCATTGAGTTTGTGGTACATTGTACCAAGCAATTCTAAGAAACTAAAACTGAGGCCATCAAAGCAATTTCCTGTTCTCTTGCGCCCCGTTTCACTAATAAGCCTGGAAATGCCTGATTTAGCTGTGTGAAAATGCAGAGAATTTGTCATTTTTATATGCAGCTCACTGCTGATAAACCCTCACAGGGCCAGGTCCACATTGGCTCTTACCCTCACTTAACCTTTAACCTTTCTCATGCCGTCACTTACTGTCTTCATTGTTCTCCTGAAAGCAGGATGTGGTTTACCCCAACTTTCCACCTTCTTGGAAACAGTGTGTAATGCATACTTGCTTTTGAATATTATGATTGCAGAGGAACAGGGCTTAAAAATGATTAAAAAGTATTACAAAATTACAGAAATTTCCAAAATATAGGAGTGGAATATATAGTTCTCATTGAGATGTTGTTGAAGTTTGGCCTGTCATTGTCACATGGTAATTGCTCAATAAGGATAACTATTATTATTTCTAGAATTACTCCATGAGCCAGTTATGGATGTGGGCCACTGAAAATAGAAAGATAAGAAGATACGGTCTTCTTCAGAGATTACACTTCAGAAGAGACAAAAATAAGTAAATAGCAGTAAATAAATGTCTAAATTAAGAAGTTAAGTGTTATAATGAGGTGATATAAGTTAAATGTCATAAGTAATTTTCATAATAAAATAATCCTGAGTTGAGGCTTGAAAATGCAAAGTGGAAAAAGGCATTCAACCAAAAGGAGAGAAAATAGATAGATGATAGATAGATGATGGAGGATAGATAGGTAGAGAGACAGACAGACAGACAGACAAGATAGATGCAAATTTGGAGAAACTGCAAGTAATCTATTGTGAGTACAGTGGCATGAAATAAAATTGAAAAACAGTATAAGGAAAAATATGTGGAAGGGACGATGATAATGGCAAAAGGGAGTTCAGAAAATCATTCCATAAATTCCGATGGATTTCTTAATAAATAGCTTTCATGTATGGCCCATGCTTCATAGTAGATAATTCAAAGAAGGGAATGTTACCAATTAAGAGACTCATGATTTCATAAAATACAATGGATGTTTTGCTCAAGAGAATGAGAATACTACTATAATTCCAAAGTGTAGATGTAGTAGTAGCAGTGGAGAAGAGGAGGCAACAAAAATGAAATAAAAATGATAAGGAGGTGGAAGAAACTGGATTTGATCTCCACTTAGACATGGAGGATCAGGGCAAGAAGAACCATAAAACAGCTCCCGGGTTTCTTGCGTTGGTGACAAGGACAAACATCATGAACTAAGATGGAGAATAAAGGCAAGAAAGATAATGCATTCATTGTGGGGATATTAAGAATTTAATGCCTAAGGGGAAGTTGTCCAGTGAGCAACAGAGACCACAGAGATAGCACATGAATGAGCTTATAAGTAGAAGTTGATGTGAAAGACAATAAATTCACTCACTCACATGGGTCAGTAGATTAAGAAAAGAAGGTATATGATGGACTGGTCAAGAGCATAAGCTCTAGAGTCAGAATGCCAGGGTCTAAATCATAGTTGCATCACTAACTAGCTAGGTGACAAATTATGCAAATTAACCTAACTTCTCTATTTCCATTTCCGCGAACATGAAATTTATCAAAATTAACTGAGTTATTCTGTGTAAAATGCTCAGAAGAATGCCTGACCCATAGTAAATACTTAATAGTATTAAACCAGAGGAAAGGGATCATGAAGAGAGGGGAGGAGAGGGGAGAGGAAGGGAGGGAAGGAGAGGCGAGGGGAGGGGAGGGGAAAGAAAAGAAATATTGAGATTGGTGATAGAGATAGACAAGGGAAGGAACTCAGAAAAAGCAGCATATAAGCCATGGGAAAAGGTTCCAAGGAAGGCTGGGAAGGAGCCAGCAGAAATGATGTAAGCAGCAGTGAGAACAGAAGAATCTCAGGACAGAGTACATATTCAAAAGTTGAATCAACTGGAAATTCAAAAGATAAAAATGGATGAAGAGTCCGCTGGTTTGGCACTTGCAGCAACCGGAAGCTCCAAGCCAGTGCAGCCTGCCCAGAGGCAGGGAGAGCAGGAGGGAGGCCACGGCACAGCCCTCCTCACTCGCCTTCTGCTGTTTTTAACCTACTTGTATATGATTAATTGTCCTTGACATGAAGGTATAACATGACAATTTAGCATTTCCTTCCAATTTTAGCAATATCCAGTTGTTCACACAAAAGGCTGGGGAAACATTTCAAGACGATAATGCAATTTTTAAAAAATTTATTATTAGTATCACATTCTCTAATTCTACCCTTCATTCAACATCACCCGCCGTTTCCCAAAGGTAAAAATAGTGATGATGTCAGAGAAGTAGGTAGGAGAAGTAATATGAAAAAGCCAAAATGAAAAATGTAAGAAAGTACAATAGGAACTAAATAAGAATCTCTCTCAAGAAATACTACAGCAGTGAAGTTGGAACTTCAGTTCAATTTTTACATATTGATTGGAATGCGTGCTTAAAATGCAGATTCTCAGTCCCTGCTTTCAGAGAGGTTCAGGAATCTGCATTTCAAGACATTGGCCACATGATTCTGATGCAAGCAGTGTGAGTATCTGACTTTTCAAAGTATTTGCTCTGGAGCGTGTAGAAGAATTGAGAGTAGACTTTGATTACAGGGCCAGAGATATTTGAGAAGGGCAAGGTATCTTTTAGAACTTGGCCCCACACTCTAGGAATTCCTATACCAAAGTGGTTCCCAAACTTTAGGGATTGTTAAATACAGATTGTTGGGCCCCACATCCACAGTTTCTGATTCAGTAAATCTGGGGCAAGGTCCAAGAATTAGTAGTTTTAATAAGCTCCCAGATGATTTAATTCTGATGCAGGGACCACATGCAAAGGATTATTGCTCCTCAGTTTCATAAAATGATAATACGTTGCTCCTCGGTCAGGTACATGGAGAAAATTAAGCTCATTAAAGTAAAAAAAAAAAACACATTAAAAAATGAGGCCATTTCTTAACCATGATGGCAAGCGTCACACAGCCCTGTATGGTAAAGAATGATTTTACACATCAATTTCACTTCAGGCTCTCAAGGCCAGCTTGGGTGGTTCAAGGCAGGGACTAGCAATATTTGGTTCTTTCAGTTATATCACAGCGGTTTTACACACCCATCCTAAAACTCCCCTGGGAAGTTGGAAATGACACATGCATGACTACTGTGTTCAGCCCTTATCAAAAGATCTGTTTCAATTTGAGCATACTTTAAGTAAGAAATAGTTTGAAGATAATTTTTCCTCCCTAATTCTGGGATCTTAAGAACCCAAAATGAAAAGTCAAAGATAAAGACATACTTAACTCTTCTCGTAAATGACTTATTTTCTAACAATGATTCATAACCTACATACTTGCAGAGAGTATGTCCAACATGACTGTACTGGGATTCTTCTTAGCAACCGAATTTAAATTCCTTTAAATGAGAAACCTGAAATGATTTTTGTATGATTCATTTATTGTAAGACACTGAAGTATAAGATTTTTCCATAACTGTATTTTTTGTAATTGTATATTTGTACATAATTATATATTTGCAAGGACATTTTTGCAAATATATATTATATGGTACTTTTATATAAGAAACATTACCATAAAAATAATGCCTATTAGGTTTTCATATTTTTGTTGGAAGAGTATTCCTTTAAAAGTACATTTTAGCTCAAGCTAAAATGGTTAATTATCAAAAGAACCAGTGTTTTATGAGAGGGGGAAGGAGAAAAAGACAACACACATAATCTTTAATACATTCATAATAATTTTAAATGAAGATTCTGTGACCATCAATTACACAGTCACAGGTGTATTCTAGGTGAATTGGAGGCAAATAAACTTAAACAAAATTGTGGGTGATGGGATTGGAAAACAAGTACCATTTTGTCCCTACTCCTTCACCCAGGCTTAGAGAATAAGAGGTTTGTCCTCATAGGTGTTTTAGATGCAAACCAGGTGGCTCTGATCAAATCATTCTGGGGTAAGAATGAAATTTCCAGAGCACTGTGGATGTCCAGGTTGCTTCCATCTCGGAAATAATGGCCACAGTGTGAGCTGCATAGCAATAGCTTTTCAAGTTGCCTTCTGAGCAAGAGTAGAAAAAGAGGATTCCTTCTTTCTTTAAAAACAGTGTATTTTTAAAGTTAAGGTAATACATATATATGGTTTTAAAAAGGAAAATGGTTTCCCCTTCTCATAACACTCCAAGTTTCTCTCCCCCAAATTAACTACAGTTAATAGTTGTTTTATGTATATACATATAAAAATATTTTATTGTTTATACCAGCTTATACACATTTCCTGATTTACACAAGTGGAGTCATACTACATATTACTTTACATCTTGTTGGAAAACATATCTTGGAGATCTTTTCATATCTGCAGATACAAATCTTCCTCATTTTTTAAAATTGCATATTATACCATTGAATCTGTATACAAGTTACATAATCATCCTCTTATTAACAAACACTCAGGTGGTTTCCAGTTTTCACTATTATAAACAATGCTGCAATGCAAGTATATCCATAGGGTAAATTCTTAGTTGTAGAATTACTACGTCAAAGGGAATATGAATTTGTAATTTTGATAGATGTTGCCAAATTACCTTCCATTAACAATGTATAAAAGAACCTCAGTAGCACTGGTTCTTGGTTTAATCATTGCTGCCCGCTACAGTACAGGAAAGGGGTCTAATCCAAACACTGGCAGGAACCCACCTACTGGCTGTAGAATTCTCCACTTTAGTGCACCAGGGAACTCACTGAACTCTGGTCAGAGCGTTTAAAGGCATCTCTCTAATTTCACTGATCAGTTTATCATATAAATATGTATTTAGAATATTTATCAAAGGGTACCCACCATATGCTAGTTGCCCTAGAGCTTTCTAATAATCTGGAGTTTTTGCATCTACCTATTAATACATTTTATTTTGTCCTCAGGAAATATATAGTCCCAGCATCTTGGTGGTAACAATGAATAATAATAGCTTCCTTATACGAGACTCTTGCTCCAGGAACTCAGAACACATTATGCACAGCTTCTCATTAATCATAAAAACATCTCTTTAAGGAAGACATTTTCATCTGTATTTCAAAATTACATAGAACTTGAGCCATGGAGTGTCAAGGATTTCCCTTATAGGTGTCCATAAAATAACGGGTTTTATGTGTTGTCTCCTGATTTGAGTTCAGCAAAGTTGAACATAGAGCCTTTCTGAGTTCTCATCATTAAGGAAAGTCTCAGTGCTTTTATAAAACTGTAACAAGCCAAATGGAATGAAGGTCTCCAGATGAGACAGAGAAGGTTGTGAACTACTTTTCTCAAAGGACTTGACTTTCTTCCATTCAACAGTTGCAAAGGGAATAGAAGTCAATGCTCAGGTAGAAAAGAAAAAATATTTTAGATTAAAGTTAACAATCGGGTAGCAGAGGATTTTCATGGTAGTGATCTAAATGAGAATTGAATCTATGGAGCTTTATGAGACAACTTCAAGCTATGATCATATTGGAACGGAGGGAGAGGAACGGAATGTTGTGCTAGAGGTGATAGATAAGAATAAGGGCTTAGGGGAAAATCTGTCAGACTGGCCAGTTTGCTTTGCCATGTGAGGCCTGATATCAAACTTGGTAGATCCATGTCTGACCAATAACACCAAGTGATCCATTGAGTGCATTCTATTCAGTACTGCCATTGCGAAATCTGGCGCTAGTTGCCCAGAATTCCTGGTCTGACTTGGGAAGGTTATCTACAGAAGCCTCTTGTGGGCAGAGAGAAAACAAAAGCATGAACGGCATTTCCTTCAGGCTTGCTGGATTGCCAGCTACCAGCATACAAAGGATTTTTCCATTGGTGCATTTCTATTCTTCCCTCATGAAAGTTAAGATTCTGGGGATAATGTCTCTCACAAAAGGGCAGACATACCTTTGAAGTTGGGATCCCATTCAGGGACCCTCTACCTATAGTGTTGAGGGCTTAGCAAAGAATATCATTGCCTCTTTCTGTTGTAATTTGCAGCAGAATTCTAAGGCCTCAGAGGAGGAAATGCAGCATAGTGAATAGAAAACATAATACAAAATTCCATAAATAAAATCTGCTTTCTTGCTTTATAACTCAGCCAAGTGTGACTTGTGAACCAGTATCAGAGATCAAAGGACAGCACACAGGCTTTTCCAGAAGGAGTGCTGTGGCAGAATTTTTTAGCATTTCAAATACTAAAATAGAAAGAATTCAGAAAAACAATGTGCAAAATACCGTGGGTTTTAGCTAGCAGAACTGATTTGTTAAAATCAGCATCAAAATTAGATGTGACTGTCTTCAATGCTAAGAACAGTGGAGCTTAATATGTTATGGCTCATATTTATGTTCATTTCAATGCACTGAAAGGTTTCTATTGTTTTTATATGTTTCAGGCAACTCAAAAATATGAACAACCATGTAGGTGTACTAAAAAATTGTGCCATGTTTAACAGAATAACTTCTTATGCTAACATTCAACTGGGATCGCTGACACATGAAAGATTTCATAAACATAAAGCACTTAGTTCAAACACACATGCTAAACTGTCTTTGGTAAGAAGAGACAAGGTCAGCTCCAGAGGGCTCCTGTCCCCCGTGGGCTTGCCATTAGAGAATAAAGGCAAAGTACCAGTTCCTGTGTACACGAATTTTCTTTATCCTCTTTTGTTTTGGTTGTGGGGCCTATCCTAGTGATTTTACAAGATGCCTGCTGTGTTTCTGAGAAAATAAAATGTGCAAAATTTGCTTGCCTTTAGCAGGTCCTCACCCATGGGAGATACCTGCAGTGATTAATTGCTGGATTCCTAACTGCTGCTCTCTGCACTTTTAGGAAGCTTAGTTTTAATCACAATGAAGTTATCCTAACCAGTGAACATACAGTAGGCAGGTCCCTTGGGGCTTTTTACTAGACCCTAGACACATTTGGTCTAATCTGAATTTGAAGGTTAACTTCCAAAATTTATTTGATTTGATTTTTTTTTTTAAAAAGCTATTAATACATGCTGCCCAAAATATAGGTAACCTTTTTAAGATTCTTTTAGTAATTTTCTTCTCACTCATTTTGTGAGAATATTCAATACAGGAAACTTTGTACTCTATAAAACCGGCAGACCTTTCATGGAACTACACAATAAAATAATTTTAGGGCTAAAAGGGATCTCCAACTCATCTAACACAAGCCTATTATTTCATAAGATAAAAAATTTTAGGATGTGATTATTTTTCAAAATATATCACTTTTTTGAATAAAGCAATATAAACATATAATTCAAGTATCAAAAGAAACAAAACACTGGGCAGTGGAAAATAAATATTTCCCATTCCTGGTCACCCAGTTGGCATACCTGGAGGGAAAGACTGTTACCAGCATTTTATGATTTTCCCAGAGATATTCTATGCATGCTATTAACATACTTTCAGCAAGAGCTCCAGACCTGGCAAGGCCAGAGAGGTCATAAATTAATCACTATTAATAATTATCATAAGTAATAGTGAACCTTTTTATTCCAATCTAAGCTTTGTCACTTACAGTCTTGGGCAAGTTAATTAATCTCATTTTCTCATTTCATCCTTCCTATGATGAAATTAATAATCCCCACCAGCAAGATTGTCAGGATTAAGTGAAGTAATATACCAAAGTGCCAGATACACCCCTTGATTTTGACTATGGGCAAAAAATTTTTTTCTATGACATCTACTTAATTTCAAATGTAGAGGATGAATTCTTATTGAGGTAGGAATGAAGGTATCCATAGAATATGTATATAAAGGAAGTGTGTGTCAGGTTGTTTGTTTTCATAGCACTATCACTCTACTTTTCCTAGCCTTGAAAACATTGACTGGTTCTTCCTCAATCACCCTTGTTTCATTATTAATTTAGTTGTCTTAAATCTTCTCCAAGACCATGTCATACAACCCAAAGTTAGATGCCTCCTGGAAATGCACTGCTTTCAAAGATTATATGCAAAAAATATCATTGAGAGAGTCAGACAAGAGAGGATTTCTCATTTAGTAAACACTGATGATGAAAGGAAAATGTGCCAGGCCCTTTGCTAAATGACACAGACCAGGCAAAACACAGTAAAAAAAATTGTTCTAAGGACTGCTCACTTAGAGACTGGCAAAATTCAAGGGACTGATTGCTCTTCTGAGGCAATTAAAGGGTTTATTGGCTCATATGACTGAGAAGTCCAAAAATTGGGTAGGCTTTAAAAAAAACCATTGGCTCCATAACATCAACAAAGACCTACCATATTTTGCCATGTATAATGCACACCCACATGTTTTGTATTACAAAGGATTTTAGTATTTATTTTTAACATATTATGGCACAAGACATTTTATGTGACCAATAATTATAAAACACAAGAACAGATACAAGGTATAAGAAATTTTATGTATAAATATTTTTATATAAAAAAACAATTATCATATTCCAGGATTATTATTTTGCATATGGATATTGTTATTGATCTCTAAAGTTATATTTTTAACTCATAAGCATACATGGAAGAATTAAAAACATTTATATAGATAGTTATTTTTCCCCTCATAAATTTGGGCAAGAAAGTGCACGTTCTACACAGCAAAACGTAGTAGTTTTTTTCCATTGCTGTACTCTGTCTTTCGTGATGTGGTTTTCATCTCAGACTGTCTCCTCTCGTGGTTTAAAAAAAGTAATTGGAAACAGCCAGAGCTGAATGCTTCCTAGTTGATGTCTACAAAAGCTAAGAGTACTTTTGAGGCAACTCCCACTGATTAGAGGAAAAAATAATAATTCCCCAAACTCCTGCAACTAACGTCTTAACCTCATTGTCCCTAATTGGTTCACATGCCTACCCTAAACCAATCACGTGGACAAGGGGATGTGATATTGTTAATTGGCTTAAAACAATCAGGAATTAACTCCTGGAGTTTGGCAATCCAACCCATACTATGCTAAAAATACATAATGTTTATTTAGAAAGTAGAAAGAGGCCTGGATGGTAAGGAGGGAACTCACAACAGTCAACTAAAGCTCTTGTCATTGCTTCTGTCTGCATGTCTGTCCTTATGCCACTGTCTTAGTCTGGCTCCATATGCAAGGTTTTCACTTTGGGTTCCCTTATAAATTCGATTTACACATGGCTGAGGATTGTCATGGACAACTCTCAAACCAATACATTTGACCCTGCAAATCCAATTTTCATCACTTATCTATGATTCTTGTGCCCCAGTTCAAAATTCTCAAATGATATCATCTAATTGGCTTGGCCTAACCTATGGATTGACTCTCACAGTGGGTCTCCATACACGGGTCCTCCTCACATATAGCCAGAGGAGTAAGGTCATCTGATATAATCAGATGTCTAGGCCCATCTGTTCAGCAGGGCGTGTGGGTGGGGACAGATTCTTTTAGAAGAGGATGTGGGCAGAAAGGCAATTATATACATCTCTAACCAGAAAAATCCCAGGGGTGAGAATGGTAGGAAGAAAGTGGCACCAAATATAAGATTGAAAATAAAAAAGCTGTCACCATGATTCACAATTAAACTGGGTCATAAACTTTTGCGTTAATTGTTATTTTATCCTTACAATCTCTGAAATTTACTTTAAAGCACATTGAAACATTTCTTGAAGCAGAAACATTACAGAAGAAAATAACCTTTGACAATAAATCTAGAACCTGAGAAATTATTTGTGCTGAAGAGTGTCCTTTTTTTGCAAACAGTTACTTCTTCAAAATGAGTTTAAATATTCAAAGGGCTAACAGAATACCCCAGTAGAATTTCTCCCAACAAAACTGCATTTCACTACCCATTTTGACCTCTTGATTTCCAAGAGGGTGTTAAAGATTCTCCCCATCCTATCCCATCCCCTGCCTAATGCCAGATGTTTTCACTGAAAAAGTTTTTAAGTTCTAAGCAGTACGTGTGGCTCTAAGGACACAGTGTGTTGGTGTCAGAATAGCACAACCAAACAAACCTCTGCCGGAGCAAAAGAGGAACACAGAAAACCAAAATGAGAAGTGTTTTTCTTCACTCTCCCGTAATGCATTCAGGCTTACTTTGACCCAAATAACCATCTGACTTGTTACTATTTTAAATGTGAAAGTAATAGAGAAAAGACTTTCTGTAGCCCCCATAAAACTTGAATGGACAGGACTGAGCAACAGAACTTGCCCCTACGGCATGGAAATTGCACGAAATGCTTTCTTGATGGTTTTGATACTTGAATTAAAAGTCCTCTGCCTGGACTAGTCCAACACACCAAAAGTAGTAAAATAAAGTTCAATTAAGGGAAAATATAAGAAACACAGAAAAAAACACTTTTCAAAAAATGTTATTTGGCCTGTTCCTTATTCTGCTTTTAGTTAAAAAAAAAAAACAAAGCTCAGTAATGGTTAAAACTGAACAATGATTAAAAGAAAGAAACCTTTAGACATAAAGGCAAAAATTTTTAAATTGACATTTCATGCAATAGCTCCTGCCTGGCTTTCCCATTTTTCTTTTTTTCTTTTTTTTTTTTTTTTCCCACTTTTCAATGGAAATTTTTTTTTTTTTTTTTGCTTTGATTCGTGGAAATAATGGTTATGCAATTTCCACACATTGTGCTCCAGTCACAGCGTGCAGGCAATAATAAAAAGAAAACAACTAAATGCACTTGAAGCTGGAGATTTAGATAAGCTTTTCTTTTTCATTTCACAAAGGTTTTTAACTTGATATTCCAAAGCAACTGAAATATTCTGATTGAGCTTTCATCAGATATAAGTGAACACAGCAACGTGTCTCATTTTTTTAAATGTATCTGTGGCAGCAACCCTGGTTAATCTAGTTGTGAAAAATTAACCAAAAGGAAACTATTGGACTATGTGAATTCCACAGATGACAGATTGTTGGTCTTTCTCTTAAAAAAAAAAATCTCTGCCATCTGTTTACAAAAGATGAGAAAACTTGGGAAAAAAATTATTTCCCTTAGGGCAAAATGCTACAACCATTCAAAAGAGAGGTCGCCGGCATTTTCTGGGAGGATTTGGTGCAAGGAACAAGACAACAAGCCATCAGGTCTGCACACTTTTCGGCCAAGAAAAACAAAGATGATTTCCTCAGGTCCCTATTTTGGTTTTACTGTTTGAACTTCCAACAGTTTATTTATTATTGTTGTTATTATTTTGTATTAGGCATCGTACATTGTTTCAGGAATCATCTTGATTCCTTTTTTTGAAGTTTTTTGTTTTTTTTTTTAATTTTAATTTGTTGAGACCAGACCAGTTTCTAAAGTGCTCCACCTTCACCACCTGTCACTGTACGGGGGTGCTGCGACTTGGAGAACATTCCTCAGTTCTGAGTTCAGCTGCGGAGTGCATGGTGAAAAGCAGCAGCAGAAGGAGGCAGAGGTGAGATTTGGAGGTAGGTGGCAATACAGTATTTCAAAATAAAAATCTCCAAGCTGCAGCATAAATTTTCATATGCTCTGTGTACCTGGAAAAATAAAGCTGATCTATCAAATTTAATTCTCTCAGAGGGACATTTCCCCTTTATGTACAGAATCTTGGGAATTTCACCTCCTCACCCTGTCGTTTCTGTGTGATTAATCGTATGTTGGTCACTTGTCACTAGATGGCATCATGTAGTGTTTCTTGACAGCAGTAAATTGGTAAAGTTACAGCTTGGACCATTTTTCAGTATTTTCTTCTTTGGTATGGCTCTAGAGAATCTAAATCAGATCCTGGATATTTCATCTTTGTTTTATGGGTTTGGTTTGTAAAATTTGTATATTCTTTGACATTCATTTTCCTTGGTGTATTTTGCTAATATGTGAACTCAACAATTATTAGTCTTAAATAAATAATAAATTAGTTCTTCCTCTAAATTTTCTTCCAAGTCATATACAATATTTACTTATAGAGACTTTTCCAAAAAATTAAATAAAATTCAACACATCCAGGATCTTTACCTAGATATACAGGTAGAAATATATGTGTGACAACTTATTTTATCTAAGTATGGCCAGGTGGGATGTAATCATGGATAAGCCATGCTGATGGAATAATATAAAAAATAATCAGTTGATGCTTCATAAATCTTTGAAATTTATAAAAATTTATCAGTGAAAAATAATGAAAATTAATGTAAATATAATATGAGTTAATGATCACAGTCTTGTACTCTTTCAGATGTGACAGGTAATTATAACTGTTTTTATTTGTTGTATTCCAATAAACCTTATGTCACTGAAGATGAATTCTCACTCTATGCTATCAAGAAAACAGTCTTTCTAAATGACAATTATAACTTAGTAACCTGAAATTTTGTAAATAATAATAGATGATAAAATGTATTATATGGAGTGAGATTAACAGGATAGAAGACAGATTAGACAGTAGGTAAATGAATAGCACCTAATATAATACTTGATATTCTAAATGGTTGTCTAAAATCTACAATATTAATCTTCTACTTTTTATTTACTTATTTACTATTTGAAAATTCTATTTCATTTTGTGTTTTTGTTTTACTTTATGTATTTATGCATTCATTCAAAAAAAACAGCTGAATACTTATACTGGATTTGACACTAGAGATGCAAAAATAAATAAGATACTAAATTTACCCTCAGAAAGCTTTTAGTTTTATTTTTGTTTTTGTTTTTTATGTGGGTAGTTCCCTGGCTGGGAATTGAACCCAGTCTGCAGCGTTGACAGCGCCAAAGCCTAAGCCACTACACCACCAGGGAACTCCCAGCTTTTAGTTTTTTATGTTGTTAAGCATCCATTAGATAAGTTTCAGAACCAATCATGGATTTGGGGGAAGAGAGGAAGGGGAGAGAGGGAGGAAAGGAAGGAGGAAGGAAGAGGGGAAGGGGGGGAAGAGAGAGGGAGAGAGGCAGGGAGAGAGAGAGAATGAATGCAGAGTCTAGGAAACAAGATACATATTTTATGATCATTACTGTCAGTAACTCATTCTGTAACCCTGAACCTCCCTCACTGTATGTTCAAATGAAATAATTTATATGAAAGTGCTTTATGAACTGTAAAATACTTTTTAAATGTAAAATTTTTTATTATGCTTTTAAATTTCTTCCTATAAGAATCCCAGTTTTTAAGTAGAACTTTGATCCTGCAATCAAATACTTACTCTTGTTTCATTTCCACACAATTTCAAAAATTCCAGAATTAATGGGTTTAATAAATAAAACCCATTAAATTTCTAATTCACTCTGTAAAACAAAAATAGTGAGCAGAAGTACCATGATCTTGAAGAGAGAAAAGGCAGCAGGCTAAACTCAATGGCCCTGTGATCAATCAGACTCTGAAACACCACAACTCTGGGATTAGCCCCTTCCCCTCTTCTACTTCGCTAACTCTTACTGCTTCTCTTGATTTCTGCAGATGACAAATGCAAATTCAAGCATATTCTGTTACAATAACACATGTGGGATAAAGACACCTCTTGTGGGGTTCATTCTGGTCCTGTAAGATTTCCTTTAATGCATTTTGATGGTAGAAAAAAAACTAAAAACTGTTCTAGTTGATTACTGGATTAGAAGACTTGGTACAAAACCATCTATTCTTAGATTAGTTCAATAGTTTGTCAAAATGCTTCTTATTTTCATTAAGGCCAGTCATAGCATATTTTATAATAGATAAGTCAGAAAAATTTTTTCCATCGATTGTATGCAGAAATCAATATGTAAGGGACTCCAAACTCAAATGTATTTAAGACCACAATGAAAGACATAAAATAATGTCCTTGGTCTAGTCCTTGACTGGATTTGGGTGTGTAGAAAGATGTTTTATCTTAACTTTCTGGTCCATTATCTGGGGATGTGTCTTTTATTTTGTAACTGTACTAAGCAAAATTTTTAGTATAATAACAGCTTGCCAGTAAAGATGAACTTCAAATTAAGCATTTGGGTTGAAAAATGTCCTCTTAACATATTAGTATATTTTTGTTTGAAATAGTTTTATTTCATTGGGAAAAGAGAAAAAAATGTAGTTTGGATTCATTCTACCTGTAGAAAATGTATACCTATCCTCATTTTGTTCTAGAATACCTGCTTGGCTTCAGACATGGGCTGGGAGAAAACTAAAGGTTGGAAACTTTAGAGACTGAGATATCTATTTGCTGCATTGTATCTTTCCTGACTTACCCTTCATTTTTTAGGCTCATGACATTATTTTTATTTACAAAGTATTAAAAGAATGGCTTGTTAGTATTTGTGTATAAAGAACCTAGAAAATGTAATTCTACTCCAGTTGCAGAGACCATAGCACTTAAGCCTTTTATCATCACTATCATGTTTGAATAAAAAGATAGTCTTTATCATAAATGTACATGCACCCACATTTAGCTATGGACAGAACTCCCTGAAAAGAAGTAGAGATTTTTCAAAAAATTATTTTGAAGAAGTGTGTTGAGGCTTTTCTCTAAAAGTAGAATAGTATTTCATCAGTACTGGTCATTTTCTAGCCACATACAAAAATGATCACGGATGCACATGAAAATCTAAAAAGGTATTTAATGTTGTTCTCTTATGAAATGGCAAGTATCTTTTCTTTAAATGCATTTTAATACAAAAAGAAGGGTTTTCTTGTATTCATTTGAGTATGCAACGTGAGCAATGAAGCAATGTGCCCCTTGACTCATCAATAAAAAAACAAACTTTACCACTTTGATTGAAGAGAATTCCGGAAGCCATATGGTCCCACCCAAATTCTTGCATTCAAAGTGTCCTCATGGGGAAAAAGGTTCAAGGCGTTTTTACTCATAGAACTTTCATGTTGCTGCCTGTTAACAATGGCACTTCCTGTTTTGACCTCTCACCATACTAGACTGTCAAGAAAGTAAGACAATGGACTTCTCCTTTTTGCACAGTGAAGAGCATTTTTACTCTCTCTCACAGTGTGTGTAGAGTTCAAAGTGAAAATTATCACAACTCAATTCTCCCAAGGTCCTTTACACTGATAACATTGTCTAGCAACAAGGGTTGGTATTTTCAACAATTCACTGTTATGTAGCCATGGGCCTGGTATTGAAGTCGACAGAATGTGCAATTATCCACATTTCAAATATAAATAAAGCTATATGTTGCCTCTAAAAGGCCCATGTGTTTCACTAAAAGGCATTAACAGCCTTTAACAGATTCAAGATTCAGTGACTGCTTTCTTTCAGCAAGTTTCTTTCAAAAAAGAGAGAAGAAAGAAGAAAGTAGGGAGAGAAAAATAGGCAAGTAAAAATGGAAGGGAGAAAGGGTGAGAAGGAGGAGGTGGGGAGGAAGGATAGAAAGAACAATTAAAGTAGACTGAGAAGACCATCATTTCAAAGTGAGAAAGAAACTACGAGTAAGATTCAATTATTTGAGTATCTGTTGCTTCTCAAAACCAGAAAAAATATTTTTTCAAATTCATTCCACTTAGTATAAAAAATAAGTCATGTCAATTTTTAAAAGGAGATAAGATTAATGTAATGCTAAAGATGAAGGTGTGACACCAAATTTTTTTGCTTTTTGGTATGTGGGTGGCTCCCTGACTGGGAATCGAACCCAGGCTGCAGTGCTGACAGCGCCAGCGCCAAAGCCTTAAGCCACTACACCACCAGGGAACTCCCAAAGATAATATTCTTAAAGTTAAAGAAAGAATAGTACTACATATGGAAAGAAGACCTATTTAAAGTGGAAAAAAATCTCAGCAACTTTTCTATTTTCTGTAATAACAGTTTATTAGAAATGAAGATATATTTTCTTAACAAAAGACAAATCTTACCTTGAAATTTGTCTTTCAATTCTTGAGGGAAGTTATATATTGCCATACCATAGAAAAGCCATTTATTGGCTTTCTTTCCTAGGCTCCAAAAAAATCTTCTTTAAATATGTATGCATATACTATTAAATATATATTTATACAATTTAAATTATATATGCATAGATAGATATAAGTATCTTAGGAAGACTTAAATAACTGCTTTCTTTAAAATATTTTAGTCATTGGAGTAAGTACAGTCAAAATAAATTCCTTCAGGAATTTATTATAATTAATGTTTTCTATATGGCTTTTTTAAAAATAAAAATTTCGGGAGTTCCCTGGTGGTGTAGTGGCTTAAGGCTTCGGCGCTGGCACTGTCAGCGCTGCAGCCTGAGTTCGATTCCTGGCCAGGGAACTGCCCATTAAAAAAAAAAAATTCATGTTTCATATGCAAATTCCACATTGTTACCCATGCCAAATGATACTAAAATAATAAAACATTTGCTAATGCAGAAGAGAACCAAAACACCCTCAAAGGAAGCTATTGGTGTAGCTAATAGCAAAGTTGTTAAAGACTGCTAATCCCATCTGGAAACTTGTGCAACTTGATGAGCAGATGTATGAAACATATTAGTGAGAGATCTGAGATAATGAAAGATAATTAGAAAAGTCAATTTTTAGCAAAATGCATTCTAGGGCAAAAATAAGTTTTAGAAGCAGAAAATTTTTCTGTCAAAATAACTCAAAGTCATTATGCTTTCCTGACCAATACTACTATGAACTGATAAAGCTGAAATTTAAAAAATAGGTAACTGTCAAACAATAATATTTTCTCCTTCCATAAAGCAACAAATACTTTGTAAAATAATTTCGCTGTAAAAATAATTACCGGTACACGTGTTTCTTAATTCTTGATTTAGGTTTCTCTTTATTTTCTACAAGTAAACAATTGATACTCTTCATTCATTATCAATATTAGTCAGGTCAGGGAATTAGATAACAGGGAATTAAATAATTTTTTAAAAGCCTTTAAAAATAAAACGTATAATGCGGCCATGATGAAGACATTAAACATCTGAGATCACTTTTATCTCAAAATCATTTGCTAAGCAGGTCCAGTTTTAGATTGGCCATGCTTAAGAGCGGGAACTAGGAAATCAGATTGTCTACATACTCATTATACGCTAGTAGTAGCACTCACTAATATCTCTAGTAAATTAGACCAGTTCACTCCAGTAAACTGTGTTTTTCTCCTTTTTAAATGGATATGGTAACAGCTCCAACTTCATAGAGTCTTTCAGAAGATTAAATGAGATAATTCATGCTTAGTACAATATCTGAGATACAGTAAGCACGCTATAAAATTACCAGTTGCAATAATGTTGCTATTGATGATGGCTATAACGATGATGCAACTTCTATCAGGATTCTACACTTCTTCCTGAGATTTCTACTTTTTCCTGGGACTAAAATGTAAGCCCCCCCTATCATAGTCTCTGTGAGAATTCTGTGTATCTATCTACACGGAAGTAAAATGTTAGAATTTCACGCTCCTGTTCCTGATACGTTAGACAAAAGTATTGTATTTTGCCGTGTATAATGTTCTCCCATACGTAAATGTGCTCCTGTGTATAATACGTACCCACATTTTGGGCCCAAACTTTCATGGGAAAAGACCTTTCGTTTTAATTTGTTAATTCTAATTTGTATTGTTTATATTTAGGTAATTGTTTTTAGTATTATAAAAGAATTTTAGCATTTATTTTTTAACACTTTATGGTAAAAGAAATTTTATGTAACAAATAATTACAAAACACAAGAACAGACACAAGGTACAAGAAATTTTATATATAAAAATTTTTATATAAAAAAAACTGATTACTGTATTCCAGGGCATTGTTTTGCATATGGATATCATTACTGATTTCTAGAATTACACTTTTGGGGAGTTCCCTGGTGTTGTAGTGGCTTAAGGCTTCCGCACTGGTGCTGTCAACACTGCAGCCTGGGTTCGACTCCCAGCCAGGGAACAACCCACATACCAAAAAAAAAAAAAAAAAAAAATAGAATTACACTTTTAACTCATAAGCATAAATAAAATAATTAAAAACATTTATATAGATAAGGAATTAGTACTATCTATGTATAATGCTTATCCTTACTTTTCCCTCACAAAAAAGTGCGCATTATACATGGCAAAATACAGTGGTTCTTAAATAGGGAAGTGTGTAGACTTGAAGGAAAAGGCTGTCCCTGTATATGTGGGAGCCAGCACTGTTTTCTCTGAGATTTGTTTGAAAACTACGTGGCAAAGTCCTGAGACTCAATACTCCAAAGGTGTAAATCTTCAGGTCGGTTTTATCGCAAAAGTAAAGTGAGAGTCCTACAGAATTTGATAAAATTATAAAGTGATGTTTGGAAGTTCAGGAACACGAGACCTGTGTTAAGGAACACAAAGAGAATTAACAGGCTATAAAAATCACAAAAGCTAGAAATATGCAATGGATTAGGATTTGACGGGGAGCCATTCTGATGCTAATTACAAACAGCAAACTCCTCCCAAAAGACCATCACCGGAATACAGTACTTTTGACTGAGGTTGAGACCATTTTGACCTCTCGTCTCACAGAGCAATAATAGAAGAAAATTTATTTAAGGAAGAGCACACTTGTATCCTTTTCCTTTGGATCTAAAAGCATCTTGAAAAGTTGTTGCCAGGGTAAGTCTATTTATGTTCAACCCATCCTAGGCTTAAGATGTTATTATCAAGGCTTTAGGAAGGATATTTAATGCCTCTTTGACATGACAGTGTATTTCCTCACTATTTAAACTTGTGAACTTGATGTCGTGGGGTTTGGCATGTGACCAAGATTCAAAGATAGTGGACTCCTTTACGGGTATTAGTGGTATATTTTGTTAAAGACATAAACTTGAATTTCTATATAATACACACTAACTATCCAGGAGAAATTTGTCACCTTTGATCTTACGATTCATCACCTTGTTCCTTTGCCACTTCCAACCCCTTTTCCATGTTCTTAGCAAAGTAACAGATCTAGGAACTATTATTATAGCAAAGAGTATGAGTGTTTGGCATATAGAAAATTAAATTATTGATGTTTGTGGTATACACAGGAAAATCATTTATTTGAAGCATTAAATTGTTAGATCAGTGATTTTAAAAAGTCACAAGAAGAAACAAAACTCAGTGACTTGTTCTTTGCCATCTCTCTAAGCAATGTGAAGTGTTCATCCAAGATCTTATGAGTCAGTGCGGTCTACATAACTATAGTTGTGAAGAACCAAATAAGACACAGATTATAGGTTTGGTTTGATCCTCTCAAGCTTTCTTTCAATTCTGAGAATCCGGATTCTAGTGTGATGTAGAAAGTTGGATATATGACATATTTATTAGGCAATATTATATAATGTACAAAAGTACAGAACCACGTGTGTACATGTGAATTTTTCTGTGTCAGATAAGAAAACTTCTACTCTTTTATGTTGGGGCTGGCCTAAGAATTAAACTGACATAAGACACATTAACAGGAGAAAAACATGCAAATATAATTTTTTTTTTCATGTCTATGGGAGTCTTCAGATGGAAAATGAAGACCTGAAGAAGCTTCTATAACTCTTTACACAAAGAATAATCAGTTGTGGGGAAGTGACAAGACAAAGGATCTTGGGCTAGGGAAGTTAGTAAACTGTGGGACGGTGACTAATAATTAGGAGGAGGAAACTCGTGGAAGATAGGGTTATTTTACTAAGTTTGTACAGGTCCATTTCATCAAGGACTCCCAGTCTCCAATAATAAGAACGTTCTCTTCCAGGTCCAGGGAGGGTGCCTTTTTCACTGAAAATTCTGTGACCTACTTTTAGGTAGAAAGGGGGAGGCCCTGTAGCCCTTCATGCTATCTGCTGTTTCTCAAGTGACTTCAGCTCAAATTAATATGCAAAAAAAAGCATATCTGGGGGTGGCATGTTGTTCTGAACCCCTTCACCTGGTAAAGTTTTCAAATCAGTAAGAAAGAAAGCAACAAAAAAGTCTTTTTAAATTCCTAGTATAAAATAAATAATTTTGTATCCACTGATAGTGGTACATGTGTATAGTGACTGTTCATAACGTCATGGTAACGTACACAGTAAGCACACTACAGTCTTTCAGTTCACAGCTTGATAAATAGTCTGAGGTCTGTGTGTAATTTAGTCAGAAGATGAGCAATTTGATCAGCAAAAATTTTCAGGCTGATTGGAAAACTGAACTAGTATATTTTTAAATCAGTGAGATACATATAATTGGAATGAAAAAATCTATGCTAACATAAATTTATCTCTCCGAATTGATCATTAATCCCAAAATACTTGAATGACATGATGAAGAAATATGCATAGAAAAATCAAGAGACAAACACTAAAAAATTTTTCCTATTCAAAACTAGTCAATTAGAAATACCGATCTGAATTACAAAACATTTATGAAATGGTGAAATGGAATATTAAATGGCAATGGAAAGTTAGGAAGGATAATAAACAAGAAAATAAATGCAGATAAATTTCCATATAATATAAAGTATGCACATTAAGACATTTAAAAAAAATGTACAGTTTTCATAAGGCTGGCCTTAAAAGTGAAAAAATCAAAGAAAATACAAACACAAAAACTAAGATGAAGTCATTAAATTCTATTTGTGTTTCCTGGGGAAATAAGACTTAACTTAAATGTGTAAAAATTTTCAAATCCTGCCTTGTGTTATATAATCTCTGTTGGAATTGCTGTGTGCTCTTAGAACATTTTTAAAAAATATGTTACACCTCCATATTAGCTGAGCCAAGGGTACAATTTTAAAGTTACAAGAAAATTACTTACAGGCCCAGACAGATCGGTAGGCATTTCAAGTGAATGCCAACTGCAAAGTGTAGGGGGTGGGGGTGCTGCGGGGGTGGGGGTGCCGCGGGGGTGGGGCTGGGGGTCCACTTCCTGGGATAGAAGCTCTGACTCCAGGGTCTTGGAAGTCCTGAAGTGCGAGTTTCCTCTGTGGATGTAAACCCTCTTCTAACTTAAAACACTCTCAGCTCCCCAAGGTAGGAGGCCCATTCAAAGTTTATTCTTTCTTAGAAAGTATGTGATTTAGGTTAAAACCTTAAGGAGAAATAGTGTTCAGAAAATGGAAGTCAGGAGTAGCCTTATAGATACCCTGGGGAGTTCCCTGATGGTGTAGTGGCTTAAGGCTTCACCGCTGGCACTGTCAGTGCTGCGGCCTGGGTTCGATTCCCAGTCAGGGAGCTACCCACATACCAAAAAGAAAAAAAAAAAAAGATACCCTGATGATTACATAGCTCTTTACTGAAACAAAGCAATGGCATGAGCACATTAAATAAACCTGTTATCTATGACACATCAGTACAAATGGATGTTTGTAGGGTTATTTCTTTTAACTGTACCTTACTGGATGCTTAAAACTATTCAGGGTCTCGGTTCTACAGCGGCAACGACACTGTCTTGCTCCAGATAATGTGAATCTTGAGGAGTTTGGTTTTTCTTCTATAGACATGAGTGATGGTGGTTTGTTTTCTTTGGTCCCTGATTCCAATATTTGGTCCCTAATCTGTTGTATCATACAGTAATTTTAATAATTAAAAAAAGTAAGTTCTTGATTACCTGTTTTTTAAACCCTAATTCATAGCCAAATAGATATTCCTCAATTCTCTAAAATCTGTGGTATTCTAACCTTAATCTTTCTTTTGGATAACCTCACACCGAAGCTCAGGCTATTAGATTATTCCACTCAAGTCTCTATTGCTTCTTTACTCAGGACACCATCCAAATGCACCTCAGAGGCCTGGAATTTCTTCTACCTCTTAAGCTTCCTCTCTTTGTGCTCATGTGCCATCCTCTTCAACTCAGGTTTCTATTCCCAACCCCCATTTCCCTCTTTTTTAATGACCACACACAGGAGTACTTTTCAATTCTCAGTGGCCAACATTGAAATGTTTATAGTTGAGGAAACAGTATCCAGAAATAAAGCCATGTGTAATAGAATTTCTTATAAGGGTACCTCAGGTAGGAGGAGCATTACCCTCAGATAAGAGCCCGCTGTTTGCTGTGAAACTCCAGTGATTGAGGTTTCCTGGACTGAAGGGCAGGTGTGTGAGAGGTGAACCTCAGACACAGACCTCACTGTAAGCAGGGCCTGAAGGACAACCAAGGACGGAAATGAGAAGGCCACTTGTCAGCACGTCCCCGATTACAACTGCAACACTTAGGTGGACAGAGCTATACAAGGGCTGTCCAGAAAGTATCCAGCTATGTAATACGAAAAATAGAGGCATTATACCTGGCTTTTATTTTTACTGGACAGCCCTTTCATTTTGCACTGCTTGTATTCCTATGCTTTTTAGCACTTTCATGGAGTTCTAAAACTGAAATATCTGCAGGCAGTCCAGATCTTCCAGTATTTAGTACTTGATTCCAAAAGTCTTCCAAAAGAGTCAACTTTGGCATTTCATTCCTTTTTTTCTTATAGTAATAAATCAAGGGTGATCCCTGACCCACAAGTGAACTATTTCTGGTTTACCCTATTTTCAGCCAAATGTCTTGACAGTTTAGTTACCAGACATTTCTGGATGTGTGTGCTACCTCAAGATCTGGAGCACGGAGGGAAGGGAGAAGGGCATTGTTTTGCTTTTGACTAGAGATCTGGTTTGCATACAAATAAAAACAAAGCACTGAGCTGCTGCTGTACCCAGATTCCACAGCAACCTTCCAAAGTGAGTCATTAGCTGCATTTGTAAAGCTGTCAAGGTGAGGCACCGCATACTCTAAAATACTCTCTAGATTTGTAACCATACCCATCATGTTACAAAAGAAAGACAGAGAGAGAGAAAAGATACGAAACACTGGGAAACCAAATCAAAACTACCTTCCAAAGCAAAATGCTGACGCCAGGATTTTGGCAAGGTTTCACTCCTTGATTGCAATAATTGATTGCAAAGGACAGGACAGCCTCTTGCTCCAATCTCATCTCTTCAAAGAAGCAAATGGAAGCAGAAGAATTAGCACTGATCTTCCTTCTGATAGGACCCACCAGGCAGGAGGGGGCTGTGTCCCAGTGATAGAAATAGGATGAAACTGTCCTTACTGCTTTCTGGAAGCAAATTTGAGCGTTGTCATGGTGACTCACTAGGGTATAAAACTCCTGTCAACTTCAGGGTGCAATTTTGGGTTACATTCTTAAAGAGCATATCAGTGCTTGCATTAAAAAAGTAAGAGAAGAATCTTTGGAGGTAGACCGAAACTGATTTTGGATTTTGGTTTGGACTTTTGAGAGAGTAGGTGTAGGGAGAAAACAGCAGAGATATGGGAAGTGGTAAATTTTTCAGTCTTGCTAAATGGTAGGGGATTGGCGGGGGGCGGGGGGCCGGGGGAGGCACGTAAAGCACACCACATAGTAGGACTAAAAGAATCTGAAAGTCTAAAACAACTGGAGCCCTTTGGTAATTTAAATATGCACATTTTCTTGTAAGAATTGATGCTATGAGGGAAAATGCTATCAGCTCCTCTGTTCTCATCTTGGCATTAGTGATGGGGACTCCACTTCTGTGGAGCTGATCCTGCTGTTCTTCTATATTCTTTTCAACTTGAAGCCATTGCTTTTATGTATTAATAACTTTATACAGTTTTCTCCCTTTTTACAGGAGGTGTAAATTAAACAAGGCCTCATTGTAGTAATTCACCTTCAGAGCAATTACTCCTGGTAGAAGTCATTTACCTATATGAAATTCTGAAACTAAATTTTTACCTAATTTCTCATTTGAGTATGGTAGTATCTAAGTCTGCTTCTTCGGTTTTTCAGATGCAAGTACCATGTCCTTGGAGGAACAGGGCTCTGTAAAAACAGGCATTCTTTCCTGGAGCTTTAGCTTTACTAGAAAATATGTGGGATAACCAGTTATGAAATAGAATGCCAAATTTACAACAATGTTTAAAACAGAACATAGAACTAGAAAGAAGTTTCCTATTTGGGGCAGGATAATTTTTCACTATCTATGCCTCCCAGACCTCCCCTATGATTCTCATTAGTATTAGTACTTTTTGGAAAACTGAGAAGCCACAACTCCATGGCAGTCAGTCTTTTGGGGATTCTAGAGGATGAATCCACACAATGCAATATGTAAGTAGTCCTAAACTATAATACTATTTACAGTTGATCCTGCAACACCTCCAGAGGGTTAAGGGCTCCTACCCCTCATACAGTTGAAAATCTGGGTATAACTTTTGAGTCTCCCAAAACTTTACTAAACTTATGATGGACTAGAAGCTTTTTCAATGACATAAACAGTCAGTTAATGCATATTTTTATATTACATTATATACACAGAATTTTTACAATAAAGTAAGCTAGAAAAAAGAAAATGTTTTTAAGAGAACCATAAGGAAGAGAAAATGCATTTATAGCACTCATTGAAAAAAAATCCATGTTTAAGTGGACCTGTGGAGGTCAAACCCAGGTTGTTCAAGGGCTAAGTATAATTATTTGTATTTGATTGGGGCCTGGTGACTTGCCTTTTTACAGCTATTACAAGGTAGAGTGTGATTTAGTGTGCGTAAGTCAGAAGTCAACAAATCTACTCCTGGAATGCCAAAACAGGTCCACCACCGGTTTTTCTACAACCCGCAAACTAAAAATGGTTTTGAAATTTTTCAGTGGTTAAAAAAAAATCAAAAGAAAATATTTCATAACGTGAAAATTATACGAAATTCAAATTCAGGCATAAATAAAGTTTTACTGCAACATAGCTAATTTCAGTCACTTATGCATTGTCTGGGGCTACTTTCTTGCCATAAGGGTGGAGTTAAGTAGGTGCCTCTGAGACCATATGGCCCACAAAACTCAAAATATTTATTATCTGGCCCTTTACAGAAAATCTTAGCCAACCTTTGATCTAAGTCATGATTCCCACTGTTGCTAAGTTGCAGCCTAGGTTATCTATATATAAAACATGAATCAAATTATATTAATTCTCTACTAATAAGAGCTATTGATAAGAGTTTATTGTCCTTCTATGGAAGCCTGAACATGCAGAGACCAGATTTCTCAATGGTAGCACTGCCAAGATTCCAAGATACACGAAGAGAAAATAAGAGCTATTGTAACACTTCTAAGTTACCGCTTCTAAAGAAAATGGGAAACTTTTCAATGATATTTTCTGTTAGGTTTCCTTTTTCATAGGAGAAATCAAAATGCCCTACTTTCAACCCCATGGAAAGTGGGAAGACACTCCCACTTGATTAGCAATTTTCTTTCAGAGGAATTAGTGATCAGTATGTGCAAGTTCAAGTTCTGACCTTATGTGTGAAGCGGTCTGGGGTTGAATGTGCTGGGGAAGTGACAAAAGGAAGCAAGCATTTAGACTGCATCCTCTGAGACTTCACTCATCTTTGATTAATTGAAAAAGCCATAAGAATACTTTTCTGGACAAATGATATCTGGCTTTCTTTAAACAGAGGAAAAGTATTGTTTTGAATTAAAAATCTAGTGATTCCAATTTAGCCAAGTCTCTTGTCTCACTATTAAAGACTGGAGAGTGTAGTACTTTGGTCCTAGCAAATCTTTTAAAAAACAGAACATTTGGATTTACTACTGTACCACTGCCTTTTCAGAGTGCTTAATCTCTCTGCCGACGCACATATTGGGTAACGTTCACATAAACTAGGCCCACGGTTATACACATAGTTACCACTATCCACTGGCACGTTTCACACTCAGGCTTACAGTTGACTATAAATCCACTCTTGTGTATATTTTAAGTAAACTTAAGTTTAGGACTTGTGAACAACCAACGAGTTGAGACACATCTCATGCAAACTGGTCACAGTACCTCAGTTACATGAGAACTCTGGCCTTAGCTGAGAACACATTTAATTTGGGTTACATAGCTGAAACACTGGATGTCCTGGTCTTCTGGCATCTGGAGAGCATTTTCTGGGCAGCAACCTGTGAGGCAATGGAGGGACTGGCTTCATGGGACTTCTGTGAGGAGAGGTTCCTGCAAGATGAGTTTTAACAGTGTCTGACAGCCCATTTGGCTTCCTCTTGGTGCACTTTGCCCTTGTCAAGGCCATTGCCCATCAGGGCAGTGGGCTCTTCAGTTCCACTGGACTAGGGTAAGGGATCAAAGCTCCCTTATCATTCCCCAGAAGTTGCCAAGGGTTCTCCAAAAACTCACAAACTGCTGGGGAAATTCTGACATGAAGGGCGCTCTTCCAAGGTCATACCTTCTCAGAATCTTTTGCCCTTGTGTATTTGGCACAGCAGGTATTTCAGGAATGAGCATCCATCAATAATTCTGTATTTAAAAAAATAATTTGATATGTAGTGTTTCCTTTAACAGGTTTAAGAAATACAGGAAAAAGTTTTGGTACAATGGATCAAGGTTAAATGGATACATTTAAGGAGAAAATGAGATTTCCTAAGTCAGCACACTGGCTTTTAGGTCTCTTCTGTCTCTTTTTAATAACAGCTGTGGCTTCCTCAGACACGTGTAGCAGAACGGATCCAGGGCAATGTGGCACAAGACGAGTTAGGAAGATTGTGTGAATCTGCAGGGAATCTTCTACTGCCAGAGTTGCAGGTCTAATTGCTAAAAAGACGAACATAATCCTAGTCTGGGGCCCTCAAATATGAATGTGGTGGTTGGTCATGTGTTCTGCAAATGGAAAAAGTCTGTTCTGAATACAAGGCTTGTTGCAAAAACTGAGATTTAATTAATATCAGATCTCTACATAATACATTCTATGATACAGAGTGTAATTTCTGGAAATGGCCTACACTGCCTGGCAGCCACAACCCCAACACTGAGGCTGCCCACAGAGCCCTGTTGATCCAGTTGAACTTTTCTATTTGTCTCCTGATCAAAAGCTTTTTCTTTCTTGATATAAACAGTTCTTCCTCATTGACTTTTGAACAATATTTTTTCTCTTGCTTTATTTTTCCTTACTGTGTTAAACGCTTTTTGTCAAAGCCATTTTTTTAATTTTTTGTTTGTTTTTCCCATTTTATTTTATTTTATTTTAGTAATTGTGTTATTTCAATTCTACATATGAATATGATGATGTTTTATTGTTTTTCAAAAGAGTGATAGGATTTTTCCATTTCCTTTGCATAGCAACATGTTGAAAAAAAAATCTACCTTTGATTAGGCAGGAGTTTTCATGTCATTCATATAGCTTCTTTGTTTTTAGTTTTATTGAAGTCTAATTTACATACAATATGATTCAATAATTTTAAATGTACATTTGGAAGAGTTATGGCAAATGTATAAAGCCCTGTAACCACTACCATAATAAACATAGCACATTTCCATAAGCCTCAAGGACTTCCTTCCTGTCTCTCTGCAGTTAATCTCCACCGCCCCAGCCCCAGAAGGGCCACTCACCTCTTTGTCACCACAGTCTGCCTTGTTAGAATTCCATGTAACTGGAGTCATATTGTGTATAATCTTTTGCGTATAATCAGAAGTCTCTGGCTTCTTTCACTCAGCATAATTATTTTGAGATCTGTCCATTTTTCAGTGGCTTGTTCTTTCTTTTTGTTACATGTGTCAGTAGTGTATTCCTCTTCTTGTGAAATAGTTCTCCAGTGCATGAGTGTATCACAGCTCGTTTATCTGTTTAGCAACTGATGGACTTTTGGGTTGTTTTCCATTTTTGGCTATTATAAATAAGCTTCTATGAACATTCTCAGACAAGTCTTTGTAGAAATATGTTTTTATTTCCCTTGGGGAAGATAGATACTTAGGAGAGGGATTGCTGGGTCACGTGATAAATGTATGTTTAACTTTTTAAGAAACTGCAAATAGTTTTCCATAGCGGCTCTGCCATTTTGCATTTCCACAAACAACTTAGAAGAGTTTCAATTGTTCTACATAATCACCCAAACGTGGTATTAACACCATTTTTATAGTGGTAATCTATGTGATTTTAATTTGCATTTTTCTTGTGAATAATGATGTTTATATTATTTGAAAAGACTTAGTTTCACTGATTTTTTTTCTCTTTCTGTTGTCTATTTTCCGATTCACTGATTTCTGCTCTTTGTTTTTTCTGCCTTCTATTTACCTTGAGTTTAATGGTTTAATATTTGGCCTTATTTCTTTTTCTTCCTTTTTTTCTTTTTTTGATGGAGCATGTAAGTATGTATCCTTAATTCTTAGTTTGGCTGCTTAATGTAAAAACTTAGATAATTTATCTTCGACTTTTCTTCTCTTCTAATATAAGCATTTAGTATTATAAATTTCTCACCAAACACTACTTTAGCTGTATCACATACATTTTGCTATGTTGTTATTTTTATTCACTTCAAAGTTGTTGTTGTTGTTGTTTTGCCATGTGTTATTTAGAAATATTTTGCTTAATTCAAATAACTGAGGATTTTCCATGTATCTAGAAAATAGTTGATTTCCTGTTTTCTTACATTGTGCTCAGAGGCATAGTTTTTTTTTATTTTCAATTCTTTTAAATTTATTGAGATTTATTTTAAGCCCTAAGTCTTAAGTATCTTCTTGAATGTTTCATGTAGTTTGTGGAGAAAAAAATGTGAATTCTGCTATTCATGCATGAAGTGATCTGTATACAAGGGCTGCCCAGAAAAAATCCAAACGCAAATGCTTCTATTTTTCATATTACATGGCCAGATACTTTCCAGACAGCCCTTGTATATCAATTAGGTTAAGTAGGCTGATAGCACTGATAGTTTTTATTTACTACTGCATCCTGAGTGCCTTTTGATTCTCTATCAATATTTATTATATGAATGAATAAGTACATCTATGCCATAATTATATAATAATTATTATCCTCCACTCAGAATTCTAAGTAGTAGGCTGTCTGAAGAGTAATTGCAAATCTAACCAGTGTGTCTATCTCACTAGCATCTGAACAATTGCATATGATGAATAATTTGAAAATCCATTCAGAATCCATGTCTTGGAGTTCCCTGGTGGTGTAGTGGCTAGGTTTCGGCACTCTCAAAGCCAAGACCTGGGTTCGATTCCCAGCCAGGGAACTACCAAAACAAAAACAACAACAACAACAACAACAACAAAAACCAGAATCCATGTCTTCCCTTTAATGTCATTTCTAAATCTATCCCTGCAGGGTTTATTGTGTATTCCTGGTTATTTAAACTTCAAGAGATTGTTTCTTTCTAGATATAAACTGCCTTTCAATAATGTTCTGAAAGGAAAGATCCAAAAAAAAAAAAAAGAAGAAGAAGAAGAAGAAGAACTTGAATATATTTTAAGAGTCAGTACAAATTTAATCATGGTGGACAACAGAGGATGAATGGGGATGGGAGGGGGCCCGAGGAAGGGAGACTGTGGCACCGAAATTTTTATATCTTAAGTACATTCTTTAATGATTGAAAAAATTTTAATGGACTCCACTTTTACAAAGCATTTGTTCCTTTGCATGGCTCTTTTATAATAAAAGACTTATCAGTCATGTTTGTGATTCCAGAATAAAAATGGTAGTTCTTGCAACCAAGATTGTTAGTCTTTTTAGAGTGGTTTTACCATTCCCCTCAACAGTTGTATTTCATATTTATTTCTTTTCAAAACCCAAGCAAATCAACTTTAGTTTTATTTTGAGACTTTTACAACACTCCTTAGAATTACTGCAGATGCACTAGCATGCCAGAAAATCAGGATTTCTGGATGGGGATTGCAACTACTTTGTAATTGTGAGATTTAGTAACCAGAGTTATAATATGAGTAGTTTCCAAAAGTAGTGGAAGAGTTACATTTTTCTTCATTAATGCATCTACATCTACATAAAATTTGTGTACTGTTAATGTCCAGCTCTGCTTTCTGTCACTTCAGTTCCCTAAGAAACTAATACCTTTTTCTTCTGTTTCTTTTTAAACTCCCAATAAGGAAACCCTGTTAGAAATCAAGTCTGGCCAGTTTTGTTAGTTCTCAACTAAGTATAAATGCTATCTTTAAAAATCACAGACTCCTGCTTGCTAGTCTGAGGTATTGCTAATTAGGCCAAAACATGTCATAGCCTGAGAATTTATCTTCATAATCTTAAATTCTAATATGTGAGAAAGCTAGCCAAGAGAATATTATGTGTGAATTTTGGGGAGTTAAACCTATTGAAACTAATTTAATGCAATTCTCTATAAAAATTTTCCTCTACCCCTTCCCCCCAACTATTTTAATTAGATACTGCTCTGAGTATGCATACATTAACTTACATTCTCTTGTCTTTAGGTCATGGTCTCTTACATTTTCTTTCTGACTGTTTCTTCTTTTATTACTTCCACAAAGAAATTCTTTGTGGCTTGTTTTAAGATAATCAGGAAGAATGATTCTGCTTTGGTATGAAGCAGAATCATTCCAAATCCAACAAGAACTGCTTGGTTTTGAGAGTCTGAGAAAGGAGGCCATTAGTCACAGGTTTGGGGACAAGTACTGCCTGACAGAAGCCCACTGTGGAAGCAATGATTGGAGGAATTGGCTTGTGTGAAGACTTGAGCAATGGGGGCCCACGCTACTGTTTCCCTGGCCTCTCAGGCCCCCAGTATTTAACAACTAGAAAGCCAGCACAATCTCTGATCACTCTGATGCCAAGAGGAGGAAATACAAGCTTCTTCTGAGAAGTGGGTTATAAATCATGGTACAGGTCTACAGTAATATGAGTCCACTATGTCACCTATACTTAGGAATTAAGTCAGGTTGTTCTGGGATGGTGCGTGGGGTCCCCAGTGCCAGCCTCCTTTTGAAAAACCTTTCACTGGCTTGTGAATGTGCTTTCATTTTGAGGCTTCCCTGGCTAGTTCTAGTTGTGTGAAGTGAAAAAGAGCACTCCTTCTTCAGAGGCAGGTGGATACAGGACTATACCAGAGCACTTGGCTTGCTTATGTAATAACAGCCTACATAAGCGTGTATGTGTCTGCCTTGTGGCTACAGCTATGACCATGGACCTAGGATCACTCTTGGCAAGAAATTGTCTATCCTAAATATGTCTTGTGATCACCTCTGGACTGTGATAGCCAGCAACTACAGGGGAGTCACAGGACAGATAGGGTGGGCAACTGTCACAAGTGCTACAGAGAAAAGCCATGCGATGTGGAGAGAAACCATATCTGCTCTTTCTTAAATTTGGCCTCTTAGCTTAAGTTTCCCATCTTCAGAGAGGTCTTCCCTTGTCAATCCCTCTAGAGTGAAGTCTCATTTTTTTTCCTTTATACAAGTGACAATGACAATATTTGTGTGTTTATTTGATTTATTATTAATAATACCTATCTTTTCAACTATCTCCATGAGGTATTTACCAACTCACTCCCAAAACATAGCTACTACTTGGCACTTACTAAACATTTGTTGAATGAAGGAATGTCTGACAGAGGCAAGAATGGGAGGTATGAAGATGATCTCAAATAACAAGACAGGGTGGACAGCAGCCCCTGATCAGAGGGACACAATTTATTTTATTTCATACTACATGGGCTTCTCTTGACTCTGTCATCTTTTTGCAGAAAAGTCTGAGCAGTTGATGTTCCAACTGTTTTTAGTTGGCATTCACTGAGAATGCCAGACCTTGCGTTAAGTGCTTTATTTAAATACATTATGCCATCTAACCTGTACAACAAGTATTCTATGAAGTGTAGGTACAATTATTATTCTACTTCAGAAATAAGAAAACTGAGACTTGGGTATGAGGGTGGTGGCGGTGGTTATGTAACTAACATAATAAATGGACAATGCGGGACTCAAACCTGGTCTATCTGACCCCAAATGTTGCACTCTCAAACATGACCACACATGGCTTTCTCTAGAACACAGTGAGATGGAGCAAGAGATGCAGACTGTAAGCACCTATTAGAAGCTCGTTTACCTGGGTCTAATGTCCCAATCTATATTTGGTCTTTCCAGGCAATATAAGATTCCTGGTTCTGTCTGCATCCTATTCCAGTAAATCACAGCCTCCATGTCCATTACCTACTTTGCTTCCTTGTGGGTTCTTTCTTTCCACACCTTGGGCAGAGAGCTACCTATTGTATGGCTGCCACATCCGTGGTTGGATGCAGCAAGTCATGAGAGGCCTGGTGATACAGCTCAACAGCAAATAGTGCTCAGTCTCTTGTTGGATTTTTTCCCCAAAAGTTTTAACAATCCTTTAAAATGGCAACCTTCTTAGCCTTTCAGTTTTCAAACTGTTGTCATAGTGTCCCAAAGGCCTGGCAGTTTGGGAATATCAGCCACTACCCCAAAAAAGCACAAGGAATTGCTCCTTATACCTACTATTAGAAATATTTATTATATTTTCTCATCCCAAATGATGGAAAAAATCTTTGATTACCAGTTTTATATATATTTATGCTATGTATTTACTGGCTAGGTACAACATTATGGTAATTATTTAAGATATATACAGCAATTCAATATATGCAAATGCATTATAACTTAAAATTCTCCATTTAAACATATGTGATAAAGGTCTAGGTGACAGGAGGAAGTAGAAATAAGTTGACACTGCGAGATTACAAATCTAATTGTAATTATTTATAACAAGACCCAGGTATAATGGGATATTTTGGTCTTCTGTTTAAAATCCTAATATCCCTTCATAACCCAATCTAACACACCACCCTCCTGCCAAGAGAGCATGTGTTTTCTTTCCCTTGTCTTGCTGCACATAGTTTGGTAGTTGACCTTGCATATTCTAGAATATATGAACAGAATAGGATACAGAGGAGCACTGCACTGTTCTTAGTTCCCCTCCTCTGTTTCTCCTCCTCTGACACAGACACATGTTGCAGATGAAAACTTGGGGCAATTTAGTCTGTGGTTCTTCCAGAACTGAATGTAGAGATGTACAATCCAGTGATTCACCAAATTTTTTATGATCCTGTGCACCATGTAGACATGGCTGAAGACAAGTTCAAATTCAAGCTGTATTTTATTTTGTAAACTTGTGAAAGTTGCATTTAATGAATTTTCATTACCCTTGAGTATCCACACTAGCCAGAAAGTAATTAAAATCAGAAAACATTTCTGTCTGCATCTTGAGGCCTACACCACCAAACATTAAGACTCGTTTGTCTTGAGCTCTTTTAGAAAAAAAAATTAAAATTTCTTATGCCATAATCGAAAAGTCAACCACGTTACTTTTCTCTGTGTTGCATTTGGTCACTATACCTTCACAGTGTGTGGTAAAGACCAAGAGGCCAACTGAAATAAGCTTTTTTATGTGCCAGAAAAAGCGATCCTGAGCAAGGCCAAGCATAAATTCAGCAAATATTTATTGTAAGTTTAAGACCACGCTGTGTTCTATAGGCAGAGAGTAGAAAGAGTAAGCATCTCTCCTAATGGGGAGATGAGACAATAGAGCAATGACTATGTTATAGAGTAGGACACTTATTTAAATGAGGGAGGAGATTGCAGCTGGAAGGGGAGAGAGTGGGGAATATTTGAGAGAATGGGGACAAGAGGTGGTACAGGGTATCATTTCAATTAAGAATTCCTCTCGACCATGGCCTCCTTGAAGGTGGCACATACAGTTGAATCACACTTCACTGGTTTTTGTTTGGGGCAGTACTTCTCTCCCCCTCACATCTCTCTCATTCCAACTTCCTTCTCCAAAAGAAGAGAGCCATGAAAGGGAAAATACTTTTCTTTCTTTCCAAATGCAAAATGTATTCTTTTGCTTAGGATCGATAAGATAGACAAACTATAAAACATATACTCAGGTAAGATAGAGGCGTAGTGCAGACTATGAGTAAGTGTTATAAAACCTTCCAGATTTCAAAGGGATCACTCACAGGAATAAAAAAAGTTGGAGGGGGAGAACGTAAAAACAATAAAAAGCCAAGATGTGTTTGTTGCCAGTTTACTACAATCATGGTGTCATAAAAAGTTCAGTCCAAAAGACCTTGTTTTATTTATTTAATCAAGTAATCACACTCTTTCCAAAGCCTTTGGATGCGAGTGCAGAAATAAAGGTATTCATGAAGTCAGACTTGCAATTGCTGCAAGTAGTAAAGAACAACAATTTAATCTCTGCTACCTGTGTAAGTCCTAAGGGAAAGATGAGCTAATGAAAGCATATATAGACCGTCACAGGCAGAATTAAAATACCTTAAATATGGAAGTCAGATATAAACCCCCGAGGGTTATGCAACCATAAAAAGAATTATTGAAGAACAACCTGAAGCTTTAAAAAGGGGAAACCTAAGATCCTCGCGGGCTGGGGAAAACAGTCACTCTTCAAGGAAAGCACCTTACACAACTTAGAGTTTGGAAACCCTAGCACTCCAATTAATCTAAATGATTTTAAATTTAGGAGGAAGGGCTTGCTTTATCCTTCCATGTGTGGTCTCCACAGCCTCTGGACCTGACTGGTTTCTCTAACTGCTACCTGAACTGGATTCAGCTGAAATAAAGAGGTACAGATCCTCAATCATCTATTGAAATCTTCTTTAAAGGGTAAGTTTTTTCTTTCTTTTTTTTTTTTTACCATTTAAAAAAATGGTGTATACTTAGCAAAATATATGCTATTGGCTAAACAGTTGAACATTTTCATTTTGGGGTAACATTGCCTTGATCAGTACAGTGAGTGACAGATGGACCCCCACCACCATCACCACCACCAGGGAGTTTCACATTTGGGAAGTATGCCATGCAATAAATCTTTGGTGTATTAATGAACTGGCATCACCAGGGGATTCACTGGGGACCAAAAGTAAAAACTTCTAAGACTTTAAAATAAAATAAAGCGGCTACCAATCAAAAGGAAGAAATACGTAAATTCATACAAAGGAACAGAAAAAAAATGTGAGTTAAAATCAAGAAAATTCTCAGACTAAGAAAGCAGTAGAAATGAAGAAGCAGGAATAGGAAGGAGATTGATGTGCAAAGACAGATTAGTTTAAGAATTTAAGAACCATATGTGGACAAGGATTTTATGTAGCAGTCAGTTGAAGGTTGTTATAAAAAACAACCCAAAATAATTGAAAAGAGGTATTTGCCCTCCCTGCTTCCTAAAACATGAGTCATTGTAGATATTTCTTTTGACAGGTAATGACTACTTTAAATTGTGTGGAGAATCATAAAAGTAAATAGTAAGAGAAAACATTTGGAATAATGATGAAAACATTTACAACACATAGATATACATTATTAAAATTTCAGGAATGTTTACTATAATACTAACTCACATGAACAAAATAAGAAAGACAAAATCTGGAAAAAAAGAAAAACTAGTTTTCTTCTTATAATCTCATAAATGGATCTAACCAGACATGTTTATAGTTAATGAAAATTAACTGATCACTTACAAATGGTCAGGATCATAAGCAAACTCATCCCAGAGAATTCTGGAGTAGAAACACAGGAACCACAAACTTGAAATCCTAACAATCCTCTATAAGAAGTCCTTTTATTCTGTGATATAAATTTAAACCCTGAATTACTCAACATTCAGCAAACTAAAAATCTTACTTAAAATTAAATAAAAAAGCACATCACCATGGAATTCTGCATGTCTCCAACTGCAAAGAACTCGTTACAATATAGCAAAGACACAGATACAATTCCTTCAGTAATAGACTGACTTAATTTAAAAGTAAATAAACCAATTTCAGCATTAAGAATCTAAATCTTGTTCAATCCTCTTCTTCCCCATTAAGAAACTAAAATGAAATGAGGAATAATAGGCCTGTAAAGGAAAAAGTATTCAGTCAGCTTTTGGATTCTTTGGTGTAAAGAACTGGTCATCAGAGTGTGATTTTACTAATAGTTGGATTTTAGTCTTCTATTTAGGTGCCATTTTGGATAAGCAGAACATCTTGTATTTGCATGTTCTTTTCTTTGAAGTGACTCCACGTTTAGGGTCAGTTATGCCATGAAGGGCTTTATACTTGCTTGTTATTCCTGATATAATAGAAATATTAGCCAATGTGCCTTTAAAGCTTAAAAGACCAGCAAATGTAATTCAGTTACCCAAGTTCTTTATTGTTTTGGTTATGCTATTACTTGGCATTTTAACCATCTTTGTACTGCTTCACTTTTAACTTAAATGAATATATTTTATTCTTTCTTCAGGTATCTGAATCTATAATGACAATGCTTATACATGCTTTGAGAAAGTGTGTCGTGTGTGTGTGTATGTGTGTAACTTTAAAAAAAATCAACCTCTATCTCATACACACTATTTAGAAACATGCATCTAACACATGGAGGTATTATTCTACACCATTCAAAAAGATAAGTAATCTGCCTCTGCCCTCAAGGAGATTACCATCTCTTTTAACTGATTTAATTCACCATACTTATATATGTTCTTTGCACAGAATGAAAGAATAATTAAGCTCAGTGTGTGCTGAGTAAGCACCATGCCTGAGCTAGAGTGAGATACAATGGTCTTCGAGTCAGATGGACCTAGATGTAAACTGTGGCTGTGCATATTTAGTACCTTTGTTCCTTGATGCCTGAGATTTTCACTTATCAAACGGAGGTCTAATTTTTAGCTTATAGAGGTGTCAAGAGGATTAAGTGTAATAACGTATATAAAACATCTACCATATAGGTGGGTTCTAAACTTTTACCTCCTTCCCCTTATGTATTATTTACATGAAATGCTCAGGTTTTAGCACTGTCCATAATTTTCTCCATTATTTTAGCCTAGGATTTTAAAATAGTTCTGTTGTGTGCAGCCAGGCTGTAACTGGCAGTACCGTGGGTGGTGAATGAGGCAGCAATCTAGTTGTTAAAATTTCAGAGACCATGTGGGAATGCCAGAGCACAGAGCTCAAGAGCCAACCCGCAGTCCTCTACACATTCATCAGCAATCACAGCCTCTGCTGTTAGAAATACCTGCTAGCACTAGGGGAGTGTGCAGAGGGAGGCGGATGGGACAAAAGAATTCAAGGTGTTTCTAAAAAGCCTGGAGAAGGGAAAATAAAAAATGTTGGTAAGGAGATAGGGATTTACTTTGCCATGGTTCTATGAAAAAGGAGAACACAATAAATTATATCAAAAGAGTCTGCCTAGAAATAAGCATTGGGGTTTCTCTTTCATCTGCTCCCAATCTACCAGATCCATCATGTGGATTTTCACAGAGAGAATACAAAGGAAAGTCCAGCCACGTGAACACCTTTCATTCCTGGACAGCATTTCTGCCCACAGACCCCTCCCCTCTTTCCCATTCTCTTGAACAATACAGTAAACTTGAGGCCAAACTTTAATTCCCTACTTGCAACCCAAATAGTTGATTTTCTCTTTGTTCTCCTGGTTATTATTTGCAATAATCTCCCTCAGAAGAGAATCGGGGAACTTCCTATATGGTTTAAGGAGATAGAAGGGCTCTCTAACTAAGAAATTCAAAAATGTAACTGACGTCTCCAAACCCTACTAGCTTTTTGGAGTGACTTAATCATTCCTTAATTCCCCTCCTCTTTCTACATTCTGTGCCTAATGAGCTAGGGAATGTTGAAAGAAAAACAGATTGGTCATTTTTCTATCCACTGGGTAAAAGTTTCTTTGTATTTTAAAAAATGAGACTCTCAATTTTGTTGAAACTTGGCTCTTTAACTTGTATTTTCTTCCTCTGCTATGAATTTTCATTTTTTTAAAGTTTAATTGCAGATAACATACATACAGGAAAGTACACAAATCTTAAAGTGTATAGCTTTAAGAGTTTTTATATATTGATAAACCTATATATTTCAACCAGATTAAAATCTAGAACATTTTTCAGCATAGAAGTCTCCCTGTTATCCCTTTCCAATCAATAACCCCTTTCTTGTAAATATTCTGCTGGTTTTAAACTTTATATAATTGGTGCCATAAACTGTGCTTTTTGGTGTATAGTTTGTTTTGATCAAAATAAAGTCAATGAATTTCAATTATATTGTTTAATATATCAGTAATTTTTGTTCTATAGCAGCAGTGTCCAACCTTTTGGCTTCCCTGGGCCACACTGGAAGAAGAACTGTCTTAGGTCACACATAAAATACACTAACACTAATGATAGCTGATGAGCTAAAAAAAAAAAAAAAAAGGAAAAGGTCACAAAAAAAATCTCATAATTTTTTGTGGGGGGTGGGGGGTAGTTCCCTGGCTGGGAATCGAACCCAGGTCGCAGCGTTGAGAGTGCCAAAGCCTAGCCACTACACCACCAGGAAACCCCCCCTCATAATGTTTTAATAATTTCTGTTGGACCACATTCGAAGCCATCCTGGGCCGCAAGTTGGACATGCCTGTTCTATAGTGTTCCGTTCCATGGCTATACCACAAGTTACCCTTCCCTGTTGATAAATATTTGTGTTGTTTCCACTGTTTGGCTATTTTAAGTAAAGCTGCCTTGATCATCTACTGTATTCCTACCTTTCTCCAGGCCCTCTCTCTGTGGAATTGAGATAGAGAATTGTGGAGAAGGGTTTACAGGCTCCAGCACCCTTGCTCCATATTAGTTCTTCAGGTTATTCTGACAACATAATTGAAGAACAATAAAAATCCTGTTCTCAAATTGAAAGAGAAAGGGGCGGGGGGTGGGGGGGGAAGGACGGAAGGAAGGAAAATGTATAGGCACGTAAAACCTTAACTCTTAATTCCCACTTTATAGAGGTATGTGATCATCTTAATTTGCAATGGCTAAATAAATAATGCTTACATGACTTTTAACCCCACTTTTGGAAATACTCCTTGCCTTCCAGAAAATAGAAGTGATAAAAATCACAATGTCAAGTGCAAACTCCAGGGACAAGTTTGTTTGACTTTTTTTTTTTTTTAATTTCATGAAGGTTCCAAACTCTTGAATAAATCCCAGGGAGACTGAGAAAACCAGTAAAATGTATCTTTAAGTGTTCAATGTTTTGTGCACTGTTACTAGTAATCTCCATTGCTGACTCTTATCTTTTAATTCCTTATTCCACTTCCTCTAGATTTTTCTGTTTCTGTTGCTACTTAATTTCCTTCCTCAAATGTGGAAAGTCATCAGACATTCAAGTTTGTTCCATTGAGTCTTAAAATCTACTACATTAATAAATTATTTAGACAATTACATAGATACTATCTCTTTCTAATTTTTTTAGATCATCTAAGAAACTGGTTAATTAAAATAATCAGTGAATAGTAATAAGCAAGTTATTTGCTCAGTAGTTTACTTTTTTATTATAGAAGCTTTCATTTCTTTCTACATTAAGATTAAGGATTATATGTTCAAAAAAACAATGATTAATTTTAATGTAGAAAGAAATGAATGTTGGCTTATTTTTGTGTTCTTATTTATTTAGTTATGGGGAAATATGCATATTCTTTGCAACATAATCATTCAATGTTTGAAAGCATACTATAGTCATTTTAAATTAAGTTGATGCCACATGAAGTTTGAGAGGCTTCATGATAAATCATATCAAACCATAGAACCTCTTAAGAGTAGCCACCTAGTATATAAATTGCAAATGCTGTGACAATAGTGATAAATGTATATGCAAATATGGCAAGCTAGTGTCTGGACCTCAATGTATCAACTCAAAAGAGTCAACCTAAGGAAAAAAATATACTTGTCCATTTCCAGTTTTTAACAATCATAGGTACAAGTTTAAAATATGGTTAGAATTTGCCTATGAGCTCCCCCCAGCATTTAGGGCTGGATGAGTTGGGACTTCTATGATGAGTTATTTCACCTCACCAACCACTACCACTGAAAGCAGTTTCTTTCAAAGGCGGAATGGAACCGATACAGGCCAAGGTTTAGAGGGCCAAGACAAATATTTGTGCTGAAGGGCTGTGGCCAAAGTAATATATTAGATAATAAGTATATTAAAGGGTTGGCATTTATTACATTGTTTGGAACGACATTTTTGAGCCTCTTGAGTTTTCTTACAAACCATATTAGCATCTCCTTCTGGGAAAGAGTTTTCGGTCCCAACCAACATTCCAAGGTCAACTCTCAGGCTTTCCTTAAAATGTGCTTTGTATTAATTTGTGAGGAAATAGCTCTTTGTTAGCTCTGTAGTCCTGGGCTCAAAAGGCTGAAGTGATAAAAACAATAAATTGTGATTCTATTTAGAGACAAAAGAAAAAAAAAACCCTCACTCTAGCCAGAGCTGGTTTTGAATTCCTATGATAGTGTTCAACTTGTTCAAATTTCAAGTTTCACATTCACCATTTACAATTGGCTCTGTGTTAGGGAGCTGGAGAAACCTGTTGATACAGCTCCTCTGAGCGCTGTAGGTTTCAAAACGGCTCTGCAGATAGACACACACATTCCTCCGGTGGGAGTCAGCCGGGAGCTGACAGCCTTCCCCACTCACTGCGCCTACTTCCCAACAGGTGAAGTTGTAAGTCGATTGATTGGTTATACGTATAAATCAAAGGTCTGTTCTAAGGGGCCTATCCATACTTTCTGACTTGGTCCCCTTGTATTCCTCCACTTCACCCCAAAGCCCCCCTAGCTCACTGCTGGGAAAGTATTTCTCGTTCAGAGATCTCTTTCTTCCTCCTTGGTGACAGAAAAAAATTTCTTTTTAGCTCAAAAGGAGATTTTTCCCTTTTTGTCCTGTCTGTGTGCCTTCTAAAATATTATATTCTTTCTTTCTTTTTTATTTTTGTTACTATGCTTGTGCACATCTTATAAACAAAATAAATGCACGGTCTATAAACTTAAAGGGAATAGTACCCCTGTTCTCAGCAATTAAATTCTTTGAGTTTTTAAAAATATTAGGAGTGCTTAGAAATTTCTTTTTAAAAAACTGTCAAAAAGCTTCTTATAGAAACCCATTTTCTGAAGGTTTTGATTTTTGCTCTTATGGATTTCTTACAAAAATGCCTAATACGTTTCAGAAATAAATGTGCATATTTTAGTGCATTAGAAGTTCAATAGATTAAGGCTTTAGCCTCATTTTTCATTTGCAATTTATCTGTATATTTATCCGTCGAAGTGATTTTACATAATATTTCAGAAGAGATAGGTAAAAACATTACTGAGTGTAACTTAGGATAACGGATCTTATAAGGATTGTGGGAACAAGAGAAAATGGTTGCAGATATCCCTTATGCTTTGAAAACCATGCCTTAGTATTGCCATTTAAAATGTTGTAACTGTTGTCAATGGAGAGAGAGAGAGAGAGAGAGAGAGAGAGAGAGAGAGAGAGAGAGAGAGAGAGAGAGACCGACCTTCGGAGGTGTATCTCCACCTGTCTGAACTCCCCGCCCCACTTTGTTTGGCTCCCAGTCTCCGTGACCCTTGACCGGCAAAGACGATGCTACTGAGCAGCTGGCAGGCGCTAGTCGGGGCCGCGACTGCTCTGACTCAGCCACACGTTTATCCTGTGAGCTCACTCATTCTGGAAACACTGACATCAACTTTGCAGGGAGCTGGCCGACTACGAATACCACCCAAGAGATGAAGCTAGAGGACTTGGAATAACCCCTGATGCATAATAGGAGCTGGGTATTTGTTGGAGCAGCCTTCCACGGTGTCCTTCTTGCCAGTTGTATTTCCAGCCAGATCTGGAGGAAGCAAATTTTCTTTTTTCTTTCTTGTTACACCCCTGGCTTTAGAGTTATTGAGTGACTTGACATCACCAAAATTAAGTAAGTAAGCTTTACTCTAGCATTCCGAGCCCTCCAACCCTTTAGAGCTTTATTTCCAAATTCTCTTTAAATTTAGCGTAAGACGTTTGGAAGGGGAATAGCTGAGATCGTGGTGCCCCCAAAACACTGCCCCGCCAAGTGAGACCAGAGATACATACTGAACTTCATTCACTAATATGATCATGTTGACAGGGATGCTTTAGCTGCTCAAAAAACAATTTTTTAAGTAAATATCAAAAGTCCACATGAAAAAATCTTCTGTCTTACAACCACCTAAGCTTTAGACCAACTCCACTAATCCACCTTTTCCTCTGTAGCATTGAGGCCGCAGTTATATTTTGATGGCTTTCACCTAAGTTTAATAATTTGTGTTTTTGCCAGCAGTATAAGGAAAAAAAATGAGAATATCTAAAACTAGGGGTCTGCATTTCCTCAGGTGACACTGATACTACATAATGAATGGCCACTCCCTGGGAGGAGGACAGAGCTCTCTGGAGCAGGACTTTTCACACTTTACAGTGTATATAAGAACCTGTAACAATGCAGGTTCTGATTTTGTAAGTCCAGGGTGGGACCTGGGATTCTGCATTTTTAACAAATCACCGGTGATGAAAATGTTGCTGGCCCACGTTGTCACCATGTGGGCAGGTTTTTATAACTACAGAAGCCTGGGCTCCATGTCCATCCCAGTCTCCTACCCCTACCCCACCCCCTCTTGGGTTTCTAATTGTATTGGCCTCGGTTATCACATGCGCATGGGGCTTTTAAACATCTTCCAGGTGATGCTAATACGCAGCCAAGCTTACAAGCCTCTAGAAAGGCACATCCAATGGGCAGCCCAGGATAGCTTTGAATGGGCCCAACACAAACTTAAATATTACGGTTGGTGGGGAGGGGGTGCAGAGAAGGGACAGGGTCTCAAATATGTGGTGATGGAAAGGGAACTGACTCTGGGTGACGAACACATAACACAATACACAGACGACGTATTATTGTAGAACTGTGCACCTGGAACCTTATGTAATTTTTACTAACCAATGTCACGCCAATAAATTTAACAATAAAAAAATCTATGGGATTTTTTGGCAACCTTCTTTTAGCTTATCAATTACCATTAGTGTTATCATATTTTATGTGTGGCCCAAAACAATTCTTCTTCCATTGTGGCCCAGGGAAGCCAAAAAGTGGAACACCACTGTTCTAGAATCTAGATGCCGCTTATAAGTAGCTTCCACTTGGCAGTCCATTCACTTACAGAGGGGTCCCCCGATCCGTGGTTGCAGTTACCCACAGTCTGGTCAGAATGGTCTGAAAAACTTAAATGGAAAATCCCAGAAATAAACAGTTCATAAGTTTTAAATTGAGAACTGCTGTGGGTGATATGATAAAATCACATGCTCTTCTGCCCCATCCTGCCCAAATGAGAGTCATTCCTTCGCCTAGCACGTCTATTAGTCAGTTATCAGATCGGTTACTGAGGTGGGGGAGGGGTGGTAGAGAAAGAGAGAGAGCACATTCACAATACTTCCATTGCAGTATATAGTTATACTTGTTCTATTATATTATTAGAGTTGTTAATCTCTTAACTGTGTCTACTTTATAAATTAAACCTTACCATAGGCATGTAGGTATAGGGGGAAATATATATATCCCCCTTGGTATCCCCCTTGGGTAAAGGGGCACTACTGTATGCACCACGTGTTTGGCCCCTTATTTGGTTTTCTGAATTGAACACCTTGTCCTTCCTTAGGGAAATCACATTAGTCTTCCAAGAGCTCTTTTCAAATACTACTTTTTTCAGATGTAGTCATGTTGCTCTAAATTCCATACAACTTCATTACTCCTAAGACAATGACTACATTCTGCCTTATAATTAGGTGAGTGTTTATTTATTTATTTTTTAATATGTGGGTAGTTCCCTGGTTGGGAATTGAACCCAGGCCACAGCATTGACAGCACTGAAGCCTAAGCCACTACACCACCAGGGAACCCCCAGATGAGTATGTATCTTAATCTTCCTAGTTGACAGACCACCTAAAGGTAGACATTGTCTCACCTCCTTCATCTTTCCCTGTGGTTTCCAAAGGAGTGCCCCCACACAGTGCCCTGAGCATGCATTTCTTCATTCAACAAGCATTCATGTAGAGCTGGAGTGCCAAGCGAGCCGGGCAAAAATAGCTGTATTCCCTCTTTGCCTCTAGGAGCTTCACAGTCAAATAAGAGAGACAGATACCCACAAATGATTTACAGAAACAAATGTAAGAGTTCAATGGAGATGTGAAGGAATCTGTTCTTGTCCAGATTGGAAAGAAAGTCTTTTTCAGAAAATGATTGAGATCTGAAGAATATATAACTAGGTTAATGTGGAGAATGAGGGTAAAGAACATTCCAGATAGAGGAAGCTGTAGCATTTGCATGATTTTTAAAAGCAGTTAAAATTTTTTCAATCAGAAATCTTCCTATGTTTATTCTCCATTCACCCAGGTCTCCAGAGAAGTACCAACTATTATTAGTTTCTTGGGTATCCTTTCAGAGTCTCTTTAAGCATGTTCAAGCAAAGGCATACTGTATTTTCATCTCTGAACCATGCTTTTTTCCCCTTTAATTTATCCCGTATTTCTTTTCATTTCACTATAGAAGTTTCTTGTTTTTGCATAAGAAAAAGTGTTTTAAAGCTGAACATGATGCCTCAGAAATTATGGAAAAATATGAACCTGCAAATGGAGCATGTAATAACAAAAACAACAAAAGCTGATACAATCTATATAAATTGGAATAGGAATCATGAAGTGTTCTTAAGATAATAATTCAATATTAGCCTCCACTAGCCAGTCCGAGCATCTTATATGAGTGTATCTATGCTTGGGCTCTGGAATCCTGAAGAAAATTCAAAGAGCAACAAAAATAACTAAAGGGTTAGAAATAATAGCTTCTAGTAGCATGAAAGTGTACTATCCGAGTTAGCCTGGGGAAAAGAAGAACAAATGGTGACTCCATTCAAAATAGATAAAGGCACTAGAGAAATAACTGTTTCTCCAGAGTTCAGAGCAAGAGGAAAAAAGGGATTAAATTGTAAACTGATATGCATAAGGTGTGGGGCAAAACTTCCTGAGATGAAGGTTAAATATTACATTATCATTGCATTTGGTAGTTCAAGTTGTCTGAAGGTTATAAAATCTGTCTGAATCTTTTAGGCATGGAGAACTACATAGGAAATCCTCTACTGAGCAAGCACTTTGTACTTAAGGATCCAGTCCCTGATCCCTGCCAACAAAAATCCACGACAACCCTTGTGCCCGTTGTTGTCATAAGCTTCCTATTTTAGAAGGACATCTCTACCACTAGGGCCCCTTCAAGAGCCATGTAGTCATTCAATAACTATTTGTGAAGGATACATATGAGACATTGTTTTAGGTGCCCAGGATCAGGGTGAAAAAGAAGAAAGGAATGTATCCAAAGTTTGTAGAGTGTTCATCTGTATCGGGTACGAAGCAATTAGCTGCTCAACTCTAAAGCCCGCCTTACTGAAACCTGTCTCTTGCCACAATCCCCAGTTCCTGGGTCTCACCTTTATTTCTCCCCAAATGCCTGCCTGGATCTGGTACCTCAGAGACCAGTGTGGGGCACTGGACAGCCTCTGCTCCAAAACTAAGTAGACAGCTCAAGAGTCTGGATTTAATATGTTTCAAACGAATCATGTGTTGTCTGTAGTTTTAATTTGTATCAGAATCATTCAAGATGTAATTTGCTCATGGAGCTCACTCATTTCCTTTTGACTCTCTGCTGACTGACTGACTGCCAGTAATGAATGTGACAGCATGATGCTCAATGATGGTACTTACTGGAAACTTATTTAATGAGATAGTGACTTATTTTAATTGTTCATATAGGCAAAATTAGAATATACATTATTTAGGTAATCTGTTTATGTAATTCATGTAGATATAACATGTATTGTTAGATGCTTTGAAATGCAAGACACTTAGAAAAAAGGCATCTGCAAGAATTCATGGTTAGAAATTAGCTGAATGGTTTTTAAAGGGTTTTTAGAATTGGAAATTGATTGCCATATGGATTATAAATTATTTGATTTCTGTTTGATGGACTTTGTTTTCTTGGTATTAAACTCAGCATAGAGGGAAAAGGCTGTTTCTATCTTTGTGCAAGTCAACGATGCCAATATAGAAGCTAGTTGTACGACAGGAAGTCCTATTCCTCCTGTGATAATATTATTTCAAAATGCTTCGAAGCATCCCCATATCAATTACTTAAAGAGGATCTGGCAGCCAAAGAAGGTAGGATTAAGGAGAAAAGATACATGGCCAGCATGATTGAAAAAGATGCTTTTACTGGTAAAATTTTCACCAATTCAGAGATGCACGAACTAGCCAGAATAAATTAGTAGCAGTTTAAGTGTGAAGCATTGAAACAGAGTTTGGCTTGGAAAGATGAATGTTAACAGGCAGATCTTATAACTGAGCATGGATATAGGCAGACCTTGGTGCCTGACGACTCTGAGAACAAAAGATTAAGGGGTATGGTGACAGATCCAGAGCAGCCTTGAATCAATTGTTTTTATGAAACAGGTACCTGTTATAATAAATCCAATGACCAATTTACCATGCATAGGAAAGTTATGCTAGGTGCTTTATAAAGCTCATCCCGTTAAATCTTCATTGACACCTAAAATGTAAGAAATATTTTGAAAGAAAAAACTGAGGCCTGGATAAGTAAATAATTTCCCCTACTTAGAAACTGGTAGTGCTGGAATTAAAACAAAAGTCTGATTCAAATCTGTGCTCTTTCATTAAATCACACTGGTTCTAACTGTTCAAATTTTAACACTTCTTTAAAGAAAATGAGTGATTTAGAATATTCCTGGTAAGTTCAAACATTCAACATTTCCATAAGTGTTTTGGGTTAGGCAGACCTACTTAAGTGAACATTTTTAGTCTGAGACAGTTGGATGGCACAGGTCAAGGTAATTTTTAAGGATGGGGATTACAGAGAACTCAAGTATTTGAGAGAGAATTTGTGGTGAATGTGACAAAGTGATGTAAATAAAAATCAAAGGAAAGTTTAGACATCATTGATAAGTGGAATTGAGGTACAAGCAAAAATAACAATAGCTGGAGATCCCACAGAGTTAATGTCACCAAGCAGTGATTACAGAAGCTAAGTCAGCTTTGTCTAGAAACCGTAATTGAAAGAGATGAGGAAAGTAGAGGTGAAAGTATGTGTGTAAATGAATGATATCACTTTAAAAGAGAATATGAGCTCTATTTATTAAAAAGGTCCATTGTATTCAGGGGTGTTCTGCCAAATTATACAAGGGCATGTATTTTCATGACATGATTGGTTTTGAGTGTGCTGTTCTATCAATAATATGACTTTTTCCCTAAGTGTAAGTTGTAACATTTAAATATTAATACTTCTGTTAAGGTTCATTTAGAATTGGCTTAGTGACCTAATAAATTTTCATAAGAACATGAAGTCTCCTTTTCCCCACCCACCTCCAACTTTGCCCGGTATTATATAATTTATTGTAAATAGAATGTTAATGACACACTGTTGTACAAGAAGTAAATGTATTCTTTTGGGCTCAGCATACATTTCTTTAAATAATAGAGGCAATATTAAACCTAGTATTTACTGTGAAGTAAAAAACTAGCACTCTACACATACAGAGTTTTAAGAAGAGTAATTTTTATTTTGGTTCTATGTAATTAAAATTTAAGGCCACTCATTAATTAAATGCTTTAGGTCTCAAACAGAACTTTGGCCCAGAAAAGAAAACGTTGTTGGCTTTATTTTCAATTTTTAAATGGGGCAGAATAGATATACTGCATTATGTATACTTTTATTTATATTGTCTTTTTCCTCAGCAACTTGCTTTTTTTATCCTTTGAAAAGGAAAGAGCCTGAAAACATTATAAATATACTTGTAATATTGCAAAAGTATTCCATCAAAATAATGATGTTTTAGCCATAAGAAAAGTAAAACTCAATCTCTGTTTCTCTGTCTCTGTCTCTCTGTCTCTCTTGCTCTCTCATATATATATATAGATTGGGAAAAGTTAGATCAAGGACTCAAAATTTCAAATAAAGGCTTTGTCATTTTCTGATAATGTATAGTCAGGAAGAAACAAAAAGAGGGAGATAATTCACCACTCAAAATCTGGTGACTCCTTCAGTTGTATCCATACATAAAAGAATGCTTCTTGATTCCATTGTATTGAAGATACAAGATGTGGTGATTGCCTTCTCAAAAGGGAAAAGGTGAATGCTCTACTCATTAGCTAGCAAACTTCAAAAAAAGCAGTTTCAAAAGGTGCTGATAACATACTTTTGAGAATAGTTACAATCTTTGTCCAGCAAGGCATTAAATTAAGGATTAAAACTTTGTTGACAACTTGCTCTGATTAGCCAGTTATATAGGGAGTGCTTCTGCACCACAATCTAGGCCCATCCCCAATCTATTTACAAAGTAAGAACCTATTGTGCGCAAGGCATTGGGATGAGAGATAAGCAAGAAAATGTCTGTCTAAAATACTGTCTTTGTCCATCCTGCATTGCTCAATGGACACCAGCAAAGTGGGGATACCAAAAATTGAAGAAAGCATGCATGTAAGTTTTGCATTTTGAAATTTATAGCTTGGTGCTGACTTTATTTGAACAGTATATAAAGAATCATGATCTTTTCCAAGCTCTAGGCCTCTAAAAGTTCTAAATGAGACCTTGTCCTCTCCTTCCTTTTCTTGAAGAGATAAAAAACCTCTGCTGTGTTTTTCTGTTCTGCAGTCTTTATTTTTCTCCTGGAAATAGCAGTCAGATGATCAGAAACCTTAAAATACGGGAAACTCCCCTTGGGATAAGAAGGCTTTATTCATATTCAAGTAGTGAGACCCTGACAGCAATGAATCTTATTCTGTCTTGATGGTCTGACTGTATGGTAGGGCTACTTTGTAGTTTACCTCTTTTTTTCTTGATGCTTTTCTTTGTTCTTGAAGCTTTGAAATGAGAAGCAAAATTTTAATTTGTCACAGAAAAGAAAATATAATACAAGTACTATTTTTCATGGCCACAAAATATGAATTACTAGTCTATATTTCTTAGTAAGTTATGTAAATGACTCATCACTGTCCTGTACACCTGAAATGGTTATAATATTGTAGGTAAAATGTAATTTAAAAAAACAAACTGGAAAAAATCTAAAAGAAAAACAAAAACAAACAAGCTTTCTATAATTCTGTGGAAATGGAAATAGAAGAGCTTCCTTTTAAAAACCAAACCACTTCTAGATTTCAGAGATTCTTAGAGAAGACCAGAGACAGTAATTAGAAAGGGTCATTTGTAGAGTAAGTGTGCAAGTGCAGATAAGGATGGAGAGGACGTCAGGAAAAATATCATCAAGGAGTAACAATTTCACTGTGTACAGTTTCCTAAAAGAAAATATTTTTCTATGTAAGGTTGCTCATCTATATCTCAGACTCACAAACTGGCTGGCAAGTTTTAGTGGCAGGAAAATTGATAAATAGTTATAGCCTGGAGATACAATTTCTCTCCTTGCACATAAATGTCTTCCCAAGTCCCTTGGCTGTTTTTATCTCAAAGCATTAATCTATGTTCTTGGGGAAAATAAATTCATGATGATGCGTCAGTAAATTCTCAACAGCTCAAAATTGCCTTAAATTGTATTTTAAAATATTACTTTTCTGTATTAAATTAAGGGTTCACTATTATCTAAGAAGTGATCTGAATTGGGAGTTTTCAATCAGTGATATGTGTGAATTCCAATTTGCTCTAATGACTCCGGATAATTTATTCCGGATCCAACTCTCAAAACATTTTGAAACAGTTAGGTCTGGAAGTCTGCATTAAAAGAAAACAAAACAGAATACCTACCTCAATGTTTTATTTAAACAAAATAGCTACAACTTCAATAATTGTCCATGTTTTCATTTTAAAATGGAGACACTATGAAGGCAGTCGTTTAAATACGTTCCCAACTTCTGTCATCCTGTGTACTAGAGGCTGGTGATGCCATCTGAGCAGTACCAGCTTCCCATCGTGAGCAACACACCCTGCAGGCAATTGTGTTACCCAAACTAACAAAATCCAGAAGACAGTCCAATCACCTGAGTAACTGAAAAGTGAGGGAGAGCGATTTCTAGGGACCTACCAAATTCTAACATTCTATGATTCTTAAAATAAGTGTTTGAAATAATCCACAGCCAGACATTTTCTTATATAATAGGAAATAAGACCAGGAAGGAATCAGATACAAGATAGGTAACAATGAGAGAAGAAAATTTTACATATGTACATGCAATACTGAATGGCCGGATGTTGCATTGAGAATCTTTAGATATCAAGGGGCAGCAAGAAAAAAAAAACAAAAAACAAACAAACAAAAAACCCACTGGTTATCTTAGAGAGGAATAGTAATGCCAAAGATGGGAGTAAATCATTGTCAATATCAAATTTTGCAGACCTCACACTTCTGGCAGTATCTGTTCTGTGTACAATTTACTAAATTTCTTGGGGAATAAATCTCTTTGTGAGTTAGAACTATTAAACTTTAGAAATAAACTGGTATAAGGAACATTCACAAAGATGAGCACTTTGAGTAAGATCAGCAAAACATCAGCAAAATCAATGTCATGTCCACTTTGTTTACTAAAGCTATTGAAACATAAGTAAATGTTTTAATACAACAATTAAAGCATGCATTAAAACAATAAATATTTATGAACTATTTGTCATACATAAGAGAACCTTGGGGGAGATAAAGATGAATAACACAGACTCTAAACTCTGGGAATTTATGATAGAACACTGTATAGTTGATAAATTGTTTGTACTTGGAACGTATAAAATTCTCCATAAGCATTCATATATCACAGACCTTCCATGGAGAGTGAAATAAACTAAAATGCTTGAATCCTTTGCTATTCAATTTATTTTTCCCTTAGAACATTCAAGATAATGATAATTGATTAATGTCTTAAATTATTACATTTTTTAAGAATTGCTAAATTGTTATCACTTTAAGAGGCTCATCTTACATTCATTCAGTCATTTTCCACTCCACATCCACTTGAACTCAGCACTCAATTGAGTATATGTGCCAGGCACTGTGCTAGGCACGGGGGATACACATTGAAAGAAATGGTCTCTGCTCTCATGAAATACATACATTCTACTGGAGTGACAAATACAAAATAAATAATCACAAATAAATCATTGCAACTTGTGATAAGCACTTTGAACAAAAAGGAAGATATATTAGAGTTGGCAGTTGCCTAATTTAGACTAAGGGGTCAGGAAAAATATTTTGAAAAAAGTAAAAATTAAGCAAAAATCTAAATATATAGTAAAAATAGAGTAGGACAATGCCTCAAATTTTCCAGACAGAGGTACCAGGACTTCTTTACACTCTACTCAGTTTTTCTTGAGCAATTTTATCCAGTCCTGTGGTTTCAAATATCACCTACATTGACAACTCCAAAATTTATTATCTGACTCACACTTCTCTTTGTAGCTTGACGTCAATAATGCATCACCTATGTGGCATCTCCACTGAGATGTCTCTTAGGTATCTCGCACTTAAAATAGCTCAAACTATTAAATCTTCATCCCCCCGTTCCACCTCCAAATCTGCCCCTCCTCCACTCTTCTCCCTCCTGTGAAAAGATACCTCTGTCTATGTAGTTATTTATACCAGAAACCCAGAAGTTATCCTTGAACCCCCCCACAACCACCCACCACCACACACTCTGACCAGGCTCTAGCTAAGACTCATCAGTTCTTCCTCCAAGTTACCACTCTTGACACTGCACTGCTTCTACACCACCATCTTTGGCTTGGACTGCTGCAATAGCACCAGTGAGTTAAAGCTCAGCATCTATGTCCGAATAAATCCACAGCTGTGGAGCCGCAGGCTGAGCGTGTCAGTCTCAGGTTGGTGGAGGAGATTCTTTCACGTAACATAGAACAGGGTATGTCATGGCAAGTGCTTTGCACTTAAATTATGCAAATGACTTGGCAAAATTCCCTCTCTGATGGCTAATAAGGCTACCAATAACTTAAAATTAATTTTTCCCTGTGGCACCTGATGGAAAGAGATAGTTTGAATAAGAAATAGTGCCACATACTACTGGAAAAACTGAACTTATTATTTTACTTGCTATCTATATTTAAAATGTCAACTTGAATACCTAATTAAAAATTCAACTTCTGATTAAAACACCAAACATATCTTAGCCCCAAGCTGTACAGCTGCTTAAAAAAATTAAAAACATATTTAACAGTATCCTCAAAACACTATTACTTCAAACTCTAAATAACATTATTATCTTTTTAAAAACCAAGATCAAATTGTTAGATGAAATTGTAATTTAATTCATTTAACCATAATTTACTTAGAAGTTGCTGATACCTTGTTTTCTGTTAGTGCTTCAGGATGGTTCAAAAGAACATATTATTGGATGGAAATAGTTAATCCTTGCTGGGTCTTATTTTGGTGTTATTTCTAAAAAATAGCCTCTGAAATCAATCTGAATTTGTAATTTACTAGTATATAACATCCATGACCATTTGCAACAAGTATTGATATCACAAGATGAATTTTACTACATTTTAAGGTAAAAAGCAATGTAAAATTTTATGGGTGGGTATATTGATCAATATAAACTATAAAGGACAAAACTATCTATAATATGGGATGGAAAACTTAAATGCGCATACATACAATTACTACTGTTATAAGACCAATGATTATCTCTATAAAGCACAATTACTGAAGCTGTTCTATCATAAAGTGGCTGTGATTCTTAATTTGGTTACCATAATCTTAATTGCTTAGGCTCTCTGCTAATTGCTTAGATATGCATTTTTCATATTTGTTTTGATATCAGATAAGAGGAATTTTATCATGCTTTTGATTTGAGATAAGCTATGCCCAAAGGAGTTCAATAGTTTGTTGTTCTTATCAAAGCATTTTCAGTGAAGTGGAGTAGTAGTGTCAAGTACAAAGAAAAGTCCTTAGCTCTCATGCTACTGCCTTTTAAATAATTGTGTTTGATCTGCTCATGTGAATTAAGATGCATGGTTTCATCCAGTCCTTTTAGAAATCTAGACCCATTTCGACTCTTTATCTGGTGATAAAATGGTATCACTTCTCTATTTTAAACTTCTAAAATAATGTATCTTGATGTGGTAACATCTACTCATTCCAGAACTAGTCTAAGTTAAAATCTGCAAATAATTCAATGGTATTTAAGGTTTGAGCTTTAAACATCCTTATGTCATTTGGTTATAGAATTATTATACATTAGAGATAGTGAATGTTATTTTTTACAAAGTGAGACTGTTATTTTCCTGAAGCCATTCTTTATACAGTGGACTAGATTCTCCTCATAGAGGTAGGAACCCTGATCTTGGAAGGCACAAATAACTGTGAATTATTTCTGCTTTTCCACACAGGGGAAGTGGATAGGCAAAATGGGAAAAAATTACATATTTTCTATCTACAAGATCAGTTTGTTTCTCTTTCATTTCTTTGATTTAAGTATTTTTCCCTTCTGAATCACACAATGTGAGAATTTAAAAATATTGAATTAGAAATCGTCAAACCCACATGAGCAGATATCAAAAGATAGGCTTATACGAAGTCCTCACTGAATGCCATTGATAGGTTCTGCAACTTTAATCAGAATCATATGTAACAAAACCATTTTCCAAGGGCTAATTGATATAAATAAGAGTTAAGTTTCTAAGGCATCTCAGAAAAGATGTTGACCAAAATGACATGATTCAAGTATGTGCTGTATTTTATTATGAGAACTCTTTACTGCCTCCATATAAGTCACTTGATTAAGTTGTTCAATGTGGTATGCCTCCTTCCAGCCACTGTTAAATGGCTCATAATGATTTTGTTTTACTTCGTCATTTCAGGGAGTTTAAAATGGATATCGCGATGGCTCTTGGGGTATTTCGAATAGTGATAGATTGACAGAAAGTCTAAAATTACAGATGAGTAAAGACGCTTTCGACTTTAAGGGAAGGTGTCTGTGTAAAAGTTACTAAACAACCAAGTAAAAGTATTGTCTCACATAACAAGAATTTTAGAGATAGGGTAGTTCCAAAGTTGAATAATTCAGTGATTCAACAATGGCATCACTTCGCCCAGATGTTTTTCATTTTTCCACTTTCCCAAATTCAGTGTGTTATTTGTCATCTTGGGCAGGTTATTTCTAGGTTTTCCAGGTAAATGACAAAGTCCAGAGGCAGAAAAAAAAAAAGTACACATAGTTTGTTAGAAGCAAGAAACTTTTCCCAAAGTCCTCTTTGACTTACTGGCCAGAATTAGTATGTCACTTACCTACTCTAGAAGTAACTGGTAAATGAAATGGAATATCACATTGGCTTAATTCAGCGGTGGTTTATAGAACCTGGGGGCCTTGAGATCCTTTCAGGGAGTTCACAAGGTTAAAATCGGTTTCACTAATAATGCTAAGATGTTATTTGCCCTTTTCACTTCATTCATCAATGGAGAAATGTAAATACAGGAGTGGTGGGTAACACTCTCCACTGTTGATCAGAAATCAAGACGGTAGCATCAAAATGTACTAGTAGTCATTGTATTCTTCACTGTCAGGTACTCATACACGGTTTGTTGCTGCTTTTTCCTGGTCCATATTGCTAAGTGCTTTTGTTATTTCAGTCTCGTACTGTGTGATTGAATTGCAAGCTGAAATGTCTGTTTGTTTTTTATGAAACTTTTTTTTTAACCTGAAAGCCTGACCAAGTATGGTTATTCAGACTGAGCATTTCATAGATATTTTCTTGAAAATGTAAAAAGAGACTGTTACTTCAAGGAAAACAGCTGCCAGTATTTATAGCAAATGATACAATTCAAGCTTTCAGATGAAAGTTAGAATGCTGAATAACTTGTATACACCACCGCGAGCTTCACTGCTTCTCAGTAGTTGAATATGTTTCTGATGAAATTAGTGGTGCTATTAACACAAGTGATTTTTTGATATAGTATGGCGAAGTCAGCATTGGAAAGATCTGCGTAAGTCAGTGAACCAATATTTACCCAATGACAAATGCATGTTGCAGAATCACTCCTGGGTAATATGTACATTTAAAAATCATAATAGATTAAAAGATTTAAAGGTAAATTAATACAAAATTTCACTGATATGTTTTCATATTCCACATTGTTGTAATTAACCTTTGAGGAACTATCACTTTTTTAGTTTTAGTATAGTATCAAAGAAGAATATTCAAAATTATTTTCCCACAAAATGTTATTTACATTAATATGTGATGGGTTTATTGTTTTTATTTCTAAATAATGTATGTTTTTAATATTTTTAATTTTAGTTACTAAGATGGTAAATATTGATAGATATGACTCACAGAAACAAATGTACTTTGCAGTCCTCAATGGTTTTAAGAATATAAAAGGATTCTGAAACCAAAAAGATTGAGGGCAACCTGCTTTGGACCAATTAAAGATTACTATCTGAGGCTGAGTTTAGCCTCCCTGTGTACATAATTTTATGTTGTCTCAATGAAATCTGGATTTTATTAACAGGGTGGTTAAGGGCTTGATTAGATAGCAATGATCTGACACAGGTAAGCAGAAGGAGAATTTTTCCAGTGGTATGTAGCAATCAGCAAACTGTGACCTGACTTTGGGAATGATGGCTGGGATTCTCAGTTCTCAGGGACAGGCACCTCATACTGCAGTGCTCCTGAGCTGCCAGATTGTAGGGGAACGGTTTCTTCAGAAGCTGCATGCAGAAAATGGACAGAGGCTGTTAGTTGCCATTCATGCCCATTGAGGATCAACCTGCATCCATGGTCTGGCCCCCAAAAGCAATGATGTTCTTTGCTGGGGATGTTTGTTTTTTTCCCAGAAGACACAAAATATTGATATTGCATATCACTGCCTCCTTCATACCACGACTGGAGGTCTCAGCTCTATCTTGCCCACCTCCAGGCTCCACAAGTCAACCAAGGCTGTTTTGATCAATGAATTGGCGATTATTGGGGTAAATGATGTGATAGTAAAGGGACAGGTAGAAATAGAATCAAACACTATATGTATGAAGTCAGAGAGGATAATGGTGAGAAAGTCATGGATATGTGCAACATACTGTTAGATGACTGGGGAAATCACAGTGCTCGTAACCATGATTAAGGACACAATAGGAGTCACAGGAGTAGGATTTAAAAGAGGGTTTCTCCTTTGCAGTAATGTGTATAATATCATTGAAAGTCTGTAGGTAGACATATCCCTAGGCAGTTGGAAATATGGTCTGACCTTTAAAAGAGATATTGGACTTAGAATACAGATCTTGGAGTGTTCAAAATAAGGTCATAGTTGAAGCTGTAAGAATTGATAAGATTTCTTTCCCCCTGGGAGATAAAGTATAAGGCAGTCAAAAGTAGAGACTTAAGGAAGTATCACCTAAGGGATGGCAAGAAGAAGAATCCAGTATTGGGGACTGGAAAAGAGTATTAGTCAGGAAGAAAACAAAAACAAGGTACTCTTAAAGATCCTAAAGGAAGAGGGAGTTTCCACAGGGTATTATTCTACAGTGCAGGATGAAGATAGTGAAAAGGCAGTAAGATTTGGCAAATGAAGAATCAATGATGACTTTAAAAATAAACTATTTTTATAACACTTTTATTATTTTTGTTTTTGTTTTTGTTTTGTTTTTGCTTTTTTGGTATGTGGGTAGTTCCCTGGCCGGGAATCGAACCCAGGCCGCAGTGCTGACAGCACCAGCGCCAAAACCCTAAGCCACTACACCACCAGGGAACTCCTAACACTTTTAGATATACTGAAAAACTGTAGATAGTATGGAGAGTTTTTATATAACCAACATCCAGTTTCTCCTATTAACATCTTATACTCATGTATTTGTTACAATTAATGAACCAACACTGATACGCTATTATTAACTAAAGTCCATACTTTTTTCAGATTTCCTTAGTTTTTACCTGTGTTCTTTTTCTGTCCAGAATCCTATCAAGTTATCACATTACATTTTGTTGTCCTATCTTTTTAGGTTCCTCTTGGTTGTGACAGTTTCTCAAGTTTTCCTTGTTTTGATGACCATGACAATTTGAGAAGTACTAGTCAGGTATTTTGTAGAAGGGTCCTCATGTTTTTCTCAGGATTAGACTGAGATTGTGAATTTTAGGGAGAAAGACCACAGAGGTGAAATGATGTTTCAATCATACTATATCAAAGGCATATACTATCAACATGATTTAGACTTTGATCACCTGGCTGAGTGTCAGGTTGCTCCAGTGTAAAGTTATTCTCCTTTACCCCTTTCCATACTGTGCTCTTTGAAAGAAAGTTGCTATGTACGCCCACACTTCATGTGGGGAGTTATGCTCCTCCTCCTTGAGGATTGAGTATCTATATAAATTATTTGAAATTCTTAATTGTCTATTCTCCTAATTTTAAATTTATTTAATCATCTGTTAATTTATATTGGTATGGACTCCTGAATATTTATTTTATTCTTGGGGTTGTAATCCAAAACTATATTAATTTTGTTGATCAGATTATTCCAGCCACTGGGAGTTCTTTCAGTGGCTTCTGTGTCTCTTTTTCATACCCCCCCATCAGCAATGACTTTTGAGTGTGTCATTTCACCAGAGTGGGAAACACAGGCATAAGGAAGTGTGTTGAGAAGTGGTGAAGCAATGAAAGCAGAAAAACAGTTAAGTAGTGTGTCAGATCAAGATGAGGCTTATTATTTGTCTTTACAAGTCCTCTAGACATTTTAATCTCATAAAAACACAACTAGATAAAAGTCCTGGTTATGTCATAAAAAGCCTCAAAGCATTAAAAAATAAAGTCATAAAACCTAGAGTGATTTTTGGCTGAACACTGAGGACGCCACTTAAAATTTATATCTGATGAGACTGAGAAAGTAGTTACGGTCTGTTCTTACTGCTTTTATATATCCTGTATACTAATTTTTTTTCTTTTAACAAAGTAATGTGGTAAACGTTAATTATAACATAAGCTAGAATTTGTGATGTTCTCAAAACGTCTCTGTAAATGCCAGCAGTATAGGATTATAGAGAAAATGACTTGATTTTAGGTCTCATTTAAATTCTTGCAAAGACTTGATCTTCAGAAATGCTATAAAAATGTTTTCCAATGAATAGGTAATTTTTCTCACAGTGAATATCTTAGAGCAGTAAAGCAATTTAAAAACATTTAGAAGACAAAATGCGTGTTCATTTTGTTTGCTGATCATTTCCTCATTTGATTAACTAATAAAGTTTTAAAATTTTACAAGGGGTAAAAGAAATGAGAAGAGAGTTCATTCAGGGTGTTGTTGGGTAGGGTATGGAGAGGCAATATTAATTCGTTAGCAGCCATGTTTCATGTTTTGGGTCCCAGGAAATCATTTTCAGCAGCCATTCTTCTAGTATTTACTCTGTATCTACTTTGTACCAAGTAATGTGCTAGAGATCTGAGCTTATTGCACTGAGTAAGTCACAGGCCGGCGAATAAGCAATTGATGAGTATAGGGGACAAAGACTGGGAGCAGACAAGTGAACCACAAGTGTAGAACACTATAAGCTATGTACTGTATGTGGGAGCATACAGCAGATACAGCTAAACCAGAATTGGTTTGGAAAGTGAAAGAGGAATGGAAGCTTTTCAGAGTAATAACTAAACTTCACCCTGAAGGACAAGTAGGAGGTAATCAGATGAAGGAAGGGGTGCAGAGGCGAGGAGGCACTTTAACCAAGGAAACGCATAACAAGTCTTACAGTATGGTTGCATCATAGAGTTCTAGACCTGCGTTGTTCAGTAGAAGTATAATGTAAACCACTTATGTAATTAAAAAACCTTTAGTGATCACATTAAGAAAGTAAAACTAATCATGTAAAATTAATTTAAATAATATTTTTATTTATCCCAATGTATTTAAATGTAATATTTAGATTTAATATTAGAATTAACATTTCAAATCCTATCATCTCAGCATATAATCAATATAAAAAGCTATTGAGACATTTTTACATTTTTTTGTACCACATTTGAGAAATCCAGTGTGTGAATTATACTCACAGCATGTCTCAATTTTGACTAACCACATTACGAGTGCTAATAGTCACACAAGGCTAGTGTCCACTATATTGGACAATATAGTTGCAGGGTAAACTAATGGCATAAATTTACAGAGATAATATGGGAGCAGATTAGGTAGGATATTGTTATTGGCAAAATTATTGAACCTAAGGGCAATGGAAGGCTTTGAAAAGTTTATGTATGAGAATAATCTGTTCTTCAACTTCACTGTAGAGAATTGATTGGAGGTGGGCTTGACTAGAAGCCAACTAGTTAGTTCTAGGCCATATATGGTAATACTTTGAACTACAGAAGTGACTTGGGTGTGGTGAGACGTAGGAGTCAAGAGTCATAAGGAGAGTGAAGTGAGAGAGGAGACAAGAATGACTACCTCCCTTTTGCTGCTTTTCCCCCTTCCTGGGAGTACAGCAGAACCATTTTGAGAGTTGGGAAAAGGAAGAAAAAGAATGGCAGAATTGGGAGATGATGTATTCAGTTTGGTACTTCATTAGTTATAAGAGCTGCCTGTGAGACATCAAGTGGTATGTTCATATCTAAAAACAGAGAGATGTCATCAACATATAAATAGTAACTGACACCATGAGGTTGGATAAAATTCTCTGGGGTATGTAGAACAGTAATTCTCAATCCTAAATTGTGTATGTGTGTGTGTGTGTGTGTGTGTGTGTGTGTGTGTGTGTTTAATAAGAATAACATGGTAGGTATTTCAGAACGCAGATTTTTGGTTTTTATCCCCAAGATGCTGGTTCACTAAGGTGAGGGCTGAAAATCACACTTTTAATAAGAACACCTGGAGTCTCTGATGCTGATGCAAGTGGTTCCTTAAAATACTTCTTTACAAACACTGGTATAGAATGATAAATGAGCTGAGTTAGAAGAAATGGACTATACATATGGAAGTTTACACAACCAAAGTCGTTGGAGAAGACAGGAAAGAACCCACTAGAAAGGTTAATGAAAAATCAGATGAGTGCTATCTGCTATGAAAGAGGAGGGGAAGCTGGATTCTTACATAGAGGGCAGCAAGGCTGGAGGTGGGACAGCTAGACAGGCTCCTTACTTGATGGGGCAGTCAGCATGGAAAAAGTCACCACCTTTTGGCTGCTTTGCAAGCTGTGTGTCTTGAACATGCAAAACTTCCAATAAACCCATCAAATTCCTTGAGTATTTGAAGGAGAAAGTGGTTAACTGCTTCAAAAGGAACAGAGAAATCAAATAGAATACCAGTTAAAAGTGGCCACTGCTGGCGCTGTCAGCGCTGCGGCCTGGGTTCGATTCCCAGTCAGGGAGCTACCCACACACCAAAAAGCTAAAAAAAAAAAAAAAAAGAAAAACGTGGCCACTGGATTTAGTAACTTAGGCCATTGGTAACAATTCGGATGACCTGGCAGGGATGGAAACCCAGTTTCAACAGGTGAGTTTAAAAAGTGGGTTGAGTGAATGTGTATAAAGTCTTTTTAAGAATTTGGCTATAAAAGGGGGGAAAGAGAATGTGACATACACAAATGAATGTTCACTGAGGAAATACTAAGAAATACGTGTTCTTCTGATTCTGTCCATCCTTATTTCTATTGTGTGTGTTGATTCAATAACATAAAACCATAACCTCTGGCATGTGCTTCATAGAATATAGTTATTAAATAACATTGTGGTTGTACATTCAAATCAATCAAATGATGTTCATTCACAGTACTATTTTTTTCTACTAATTATGATAATGGATAAACTATTTTGCAGAAAAACTGTAGCTGATTACTGACAGTTTGAAAAAGGCACCAACCTATGATAGGTTGGAGTTGGATGAGGGAAACAAGAAAGGTAAAGAAATTGGGACCTTGAACCTGAATTTCTCAGTCTTCTTATCTGTCCTCTCTTGGCCAGTCATGCATAACTGGCAAAGATTGCCTCTCCAGCCCCAAACTGGTAAGATTCTGCCATCACTTAACCATGGTTAGTCCAAAAGGCAGTTTACCTATCTCTGACAAAGAAGAGCTTATCAGAACTTCATTGTTACAGTAGTTTTGTGTTAGGTTTTACCTCCTTTGTGCTCCTCAACACCACTCCCATTACCATGTTAATTTATAATGGACTGATTACCAGTCACCAAGCCTATTATTTAACAATGTTGAGTATCAGTTTAGATATTACACAAATGCAGTAAATAATTTTAAAATGCTCATGGCTTCTGCTATAAATATGGAATGCTACAAGACATAAAAATTCAAATAAAATGAAATAGAAATAGGAGTGTTAGAGCTTTATTTCTAAATATAACTGAAAGTTCAATCAGAAGAACATTTTTGTTGGCAAAAACAATTTTTTTCTTTTTGGTTTGGATTGTGGGCTTGAACTTTAGCAAGTGGTCGAAACTGGGCAGGTTATATAACTTCGCTGTAGCTATATTCTTATCAGTAAAATGGGAATAATAAGAGTACTTAGGGTTATTGTGAGAATTAAATAAGATAAGGTATGTAAGACATTCAGGAAAGGTATGACACAAAGCGAACATTAAATAAATGTCCAGCAGTAGTAGCAGTAGTAGCAGTAGTAGTAGTAGTAGTAGTAGTAGTAGTAACAGTTTTATGATGGAAAAATGCCAAAATCCTAATAACCTTCCCCAAATCCCATACTACTTATGTAGTTTACAAACTATTTCTATATGTTTATTTCTCCAAACACAGCATCTCATACATACTCTATATTATGTTATACCTGGTGTTCATTAAAACAGAGTCATTGAAAGCATCATATTGGGCCTTGAATGGACCTTGTTGGTGACTATAACTCTCATGGCCCCTTGTCCTTGAAAAGTCTGATTAGGGACAACTCCACTCACCCCCACATAGAAAGAAAGAGAGATTTTTAATTGTGATCAGAGCTATAAAGGAAAGAAATAGTCGTTGAGAGGGAATCATAAAAAGTTAGCGTAGGGGTAAAGGGTTCTCGAGGTAAGTAAAGCCTCTCTGAGAAAGTGACACCTAAAGGATGAAAGAGTTTTTCTTTTTTAGCTGCAGAACATTTTGCTGCATAAACACCATGAAAATTACCTATTTTCAAGAAAAACATTTCTGATCAAATGCAATTAATGCTGGAAAGTCAGCAGTGATATGCGGTTGTAGGCAGTATTAAGAAATTCCATGTAGTCCACACTAACAGCCTTTTCTAGGTAAATGATGATGCTGGTGATAATGGTAATAGCAATCTTATTGTTGCTACAGGTTAGAACTTACTAGATGTTAGAGACTTTGCAAAGTTTTTTGCCTATATTTTCTCACTACCTATTAGTTCATTTAATCTTGAAAGCAACCCTGGGTTATTTCTGTTCAACACGGTAGATGGAACATGTGTGTTTATTTTTGCTCCTTTGTTAAAATTTACAAAAGTAGTGGTAAAGAAATAACAAAGACAGAGAAGATAATGGGCAAGGATAATACACAGTTTTGGAAGATGGAAAGGGATGGCCAACTATTCCTTTAGGAAACTTAATCAATGCAGCTGAGAGTGGCGGGGCAAAGGAAGCCCACTGGCTTCTCACATCGAGGAAGCACTGGGGAACTGAAAGCACTGGGCCCTGAAGCAGGAAATGGGAAAGGAATGCCCGGAAATATGGATATCAGAAAATTTACATACGGATAGACTACCCAGTCTCTCAGATTATCAGTGTGTGAAGTTAAGGAGTTAAATCCTGATCTTCCCTATTGAAAGTCAATAACAGATAAATGTCATATTAAAATACGGAGATAAATCCTTGAGGAAAAATGAAAATAATTGAGTTTTATTCTGAGGAAGTAGATACTGGAGTTGGAGATGGCGAGCTGTTTCTATTTGATTTGTGTGTGTGTGTGTGTGTGTGTGTGTGTGTGTTTTGTTAACTATACACAACAAAATGTACTATTTTAGTCATTTTTAAATGTATAATACTCAAGCAAAGAGGTTTTATTGACTTCTATTTATCAATAAAGCTGAATTCATTTAAAATTTTCACCTTTTTCTTTTTGTTATGTTTTAGTGTTATAAGATATACAGTAAAATTAAATGGATTTAATCTTTTTTTGTTGTGGTGGTAAAATATACATAACAAAATTTACTATTTTAACTAATTTTAAGTGTACAATTCATTGGTATTAAATACATTCACAATGTTGTGTAGCCATCATCACTATCCATTTCTAATTTTTTTCATCAACCCATCTAGAAACTCTGTACCCATTTAAACATTAACTCCCCATTCTCTCACTCTCTTAACCCCTTTCCTACATCCCCCAGCCTCCAGACCCTGATAACCTGTTTTAATATGTTGTCTCTATGAATTTGCATATTCTAGGTGTCTCATACCAGTGGAATCAAAATATTTGTGCTTTTGTGTCTGACTTATTTCACTTGGTGTAATGTTTTCAAGATATATTCATGTTGTAGCATATATATCTGTTTGAATTTTAAAGCTAATCTTAAAGTATTACCTTGAGAAAAATAGAAATTAAAACAAACAGAACCCTGCAAAGTAATACTCATTCTATAGAAATTTAAAACACAGCCAAATGGTCAGGTTAAAGAGGGTCTTTCAAGCCCACAGCTAGTTGAAGTGCCAGTTTGATTCTAACTCCTTGAAACTTCTCAAGTCCAACAATTTCTGTTCATCCACAATCACCTTACACATGGATATTGCTGTCACAGCTTCCTAACTGCATTAGTTTTCTATTGCTGCTATAACACATTATCTTAAACTTGGCATCTTAAAACAATACAATTTATTTTCTTATAGTTCTGTAGGTCAGAGGTCTGACACAGTCTCATTGGGCTAAAACCTAGGTGTTTACAGGGCTATATTCATTCCATCTAGAAGCTCTAGGATGGACCCATTTCCTTGCTTTTTTCAGCTTCTAGAGCTGTCCCCTTTCCTTAGCTTGTTGCCTTCTCTGACTCTGCTCCCATAATCATGGCTCCCTCTGACTCTCCTTTTCTGTCTCCTTCCACTTTTAGGGACCTTTGTGATTAAATTGAGCCCACCTGGTTAATTCAGGATCATCTCCCCATCTCAGTCAGCTAATTAGCAACCTAAACCCATCCCCAATCTCAGTCCCTCTTTGTCATGCAAACTAACAGTTCCAGGGATTAGAACTCAACATCTGTGTGGGTAGGGGCCGGAAGCATTATTCTGCCTACCAAACTAATCATATTACCTACTTTCTTTCTTGCCTGTGGTCATGCCACTTGCCTGCTCAAAATCCTTCAACAGCTCTTACTGCCCTCAGGGTAGAATTTAGGCTCTTACATGTGGTACACAAAGGCCTTGCTTACTAGTCCTGTCTCAGCTCTTACACACACCCACACTGTGTGTTGAGTTCCCCAAACTGAGAACCAAACTTTCACTCATTTCATTCCTCTTCTTGGGTTACACTGTCCCCTGCTCTTTACCTGGCTCTTACCTACTCTCCTTTAAGTCAGACTTTGGATGTCACTTCCTTTTGGAAGCCATTTTTAGCCATATGCTGCCATTGTGACCCATACCTGTCTCTAATACAGCAGTTAACCACTCTATACCATAATCATCTCTTTACCTCCCTGACTCGATTGTAAACTACTTAAGTGCAAGAATCCTATTTTGTCCACCCTCATTTCCTAACCACATACTTAACAGAGTGGCTTGCACATAAAAGGAGCAAACTTTTTGCTTGAAGGTATTTTCATCCCTTAGCTCTTGTTTCTTTTTTGCAAGGTAGACTTGCAGAGGATGTAGATTAATATAAATCTAAGGGATGAAATGAACCTTTAATCTACTAAATGAATTGCACTTTAAATCTGCTAGTATGTATTTGCCTGTCCTTGACCAATTTGTCATTGATGGGCACATTAATAGCTCATATTTACATGACTGTGATCAAAGTCACTAACATACACCTGATTCTGCCTAATTTTTAATATAACCTTAGTGGTATAAATTAATGCTTGAACAACTATATCAAATCACCATAAAGAGGGGAATGCTTTTGACTAAATGTATAACCAGATTGACTAATTAACATTTTAATTTAAGAAACTGTGGAATAAACATCTCCCTTGGAATTGATTCAAACTAGTCAAGCTGAAAAGTAAAGCAAAAATGAATAAATGTTCCTATTATAAGTATCTTGAAATATTCCTATTCTATTCTTTATTCTATTTAATATGTCCACTGAACTGCAACATTTATGAATGGTGAAGCCACTAGTTTATGGTTCTACTGATTTTTTTTTTTTAATTACCAACTTTTACAAAAAAAGTAATGTAGGTATCCTCACAAAAATTGGGACCTACACACAGTTTTGATATAAGAGGCAAGGTAATGTAAGGGTTAAGAACAACCCTTTAGAGCCAGACTATCTGGACGGAGGTCTTGGCTCTGCCACTTGCTGTGTAACCACCTCAGTTTGCTTTATCTATGAAATGGGCATAATAATATCAACCTTACAGGGCTGTCTTAGAATAAAATGAGTTATCACATTTAAAGCATTTTAAATGGTGCCCGGCATGTGATACCCTTCAATAGATGACTGGATAAATAAACTGTGGTACATATATACAATGGAATATTATTCAGCTATAAGAAAAGATGAAATACTGCCATTTGCAGCAAAATGGATGGACCTAGAGAACATAAGGCTAGGCAAAATAAGCCAGACAGAAAATACCAAGAACCATATGACCTCACTCATATGTGGCGTATAAAACTGAAAGCAACAAAGAAACAAAAACTCATGGACACAGTCAATTGTTTAGTGGTTACCTGAGGGCAAGTGGGGGAGAGTGGGACAGGAGGGAGGGAGAGCCAAATACATGGTGATGGAAAGAGAACTGACACTGGGTGGTGAGCACATAATGCAACACTTTGACTATGAACTGTAGACTTGAACCTGTGTAATTCTTATTTACCAATGTTACCCCAAAAAGTCTAACAAAAAAAGTTTTTTTTTGAACTATTACAAATAAAGCTGCTATGAACATTCAAAAATAATAAATAAAATAAATGGAGCCTGGCACTTTAAACCATACACCTTCATGTATATAGGGTGGGAAAAAAATCTGAAACAACTGCTTAGAGAAAGCAACTTTCATTGTAATTGGAATGAAACTTAAGTATAATGAAATCATCAGAGGCTGCAGATGAGATCATCCATGAGAAAGAAGCAAGCATAGTAGGTTGCTGACTCCTGGGCCCTGCCAGAATCATTCCTCAAAAAACATTAGGGAGTCTATAAAGACGTGTGCTGATAAAAGAGGAGGTTTATGGGATTATATGAAGTAAAAGTGACTTATTTTACTAACAATAAAATATGACTTGAGCTTTACTTAGAAACAGTGTGAGAAAAATTCAGAAATCCCTACAAACTACTCTTATTTTGACTATTTATTGCTTTCTCTAATATTTAGAATTTTGACATCATTGCTGTCAAGTTTTTAATAAATGTAAACAATATTTGTTAAGATAAACCAAGTGTGTCTTGATTTTAAAAGATGTACTTGATTTCATAAATGTCAGTTGTGAAATGGGTCTCATTATTAATTATCTTGGAAGCCCTAGGCAAGATTTGAAATTTGCTCTCATATGATGGTATTTTTAAATGATTTTTTAAAATGAGTTAATTTTAACCAATTTAAGCAAATGAACATGCTTTTAAAAATATTTACATGGTAACTTATTGCTAATTCATTTCCATGTTGATAATTTCCTTTAAACTCTAATGATCCACAAATACTCTTCAAATTTATAATATTCATATGGATATTTATGTTGCTTTTTAAAAAATTCTTTTGGACTAGAAGTTAAGGTTTGGAAAGTTGATTTCTGCTATATCTCGAGTTCCAAGAATCCATAATGGGTACTGATTAGTATCTAGGCTCCATGACTGGTACAAGTGATTGCTTACCAAGCCTACTGTTTTTCTGCATTTTAGTATTTTATTAGTAAAGAAGGCTGGTTAGAAACCAGATTGAGAAGTTAGCTATTCGTCTAGTTTTCCTTCTGTCTGTCTGTACTATACTACTGTTAGTAATCTAGATAATTTTGTTTTCTCCCTTCTTAAAACTTTCTCTTCAGAAAAAACCTGAAGAAATATACCCTTACATCAGTATAAATAAATAAAAGAATTATCATAACTTCCCTCGGGGTCATAATCCTTTTAGTTTCAAGGCCTAAGGTTGAAGTTCTAAATATAGAATTCCAGGGATTGGTGAGCACAATGTAGTAGGTTTGGGACAAGAAACCTGGCACTAATGTACAAGCAAATGTGCAGTCTGCCTGTCATCCTAGCTCTAGTTCTGAGGGGTCCTGCTTTTTTTTTTTTTTTTTTAACTTTCTTCTGAGTCTCCCTCTTTTTACTAAGCTAAGTGTCATTCCAATTTTTGAAAGGACTTGCCATGGCAAATCAGAGGCTTTAAGCCTCTCCATTACAGTCTTTCTTCCAGTAGAATTGTCTAATGTTAAAGGACTTTCGTTTGTATTGTGGTGAATTGAAACTAAGCAATCTGGGTAGTCTAATGTTAGCATCATCTAGGCAAATCATATAGAACTTAATTTTTCTACCATGCATGAGGACTTGCCTGAATTGTAGTTTTAATTGTTTCATTTCTCCAATCTACTTTTGTTTTTACCAATAGTCTGAAACTCCTCTTGTTGCATAAGCCTACCAACTCAGAATGGTCTCACTTGACAGGCATATCAGTCAAATTTGACTCTCACCAGGGTGAGTGGGATTGGTTCACCTCTCTGCCGTTGCATACCTTCCTCAAAGTGGTGGGCTCAGTGGAGGAGAATGGCCTCGTCAGTTATATGAGCCCTTCTCTTTAGAACAAACTCCTCTAATGTGAACTTCCTTACAAGCTCTCAAGTGTTGTTTACTCCGATTTTAGGAATGGCAAGTCTTTAAATAAGACAGTGGAGCCATACTTTCTCAAGAGATCAGAAAAAGACAGCCCCACAGGCCCCGCTTCCCATTCTGACAATGGGCTTCACATGTTACATGTCACAAAGTACCACAGGCCTCAAGAGCAGGAATGGGATGCACATTTTACATTTCTGTGGCTTCAGACCTGGCACTCGGTGGGGCCTCAACCTCCAGGCTGAAATACAGAGTTTCTAAAAGTGAATTGGCAGTTGCTAATTTTGAGTCCTATGAGGTTATCCGGAAAGTATCCAACCAAGTAATATAAAAAATAGAGGTGTTTTTGGCTGTATTTTTTCTGGACAGCTCTCATATGTTTAGAACATATGAAGGCTGTCCAGAAAATATCCAGCCATGTAATATGACAATGTTATATTGACAATGGCTGGATTTTTTCAGGACATCGCTTGTATTCCTGAGGTCTTCTTTTCCCAACCCTTTAACACCTATTTCTGGTTGGTATCCCCCATCTTAGGGCTATATATCAATATAGTTTAGTCTTCTTTGTATTCTTGCCTCTAAGCATAACTTTGTCTGAACCAAACTTTTTTGGCCATGTAAAAATCCGTTTAATCTGAATATGAATTTAAGGAGGTTTCTTTATCTTTGGTTATTACTACTCTTGATTCATGGAAAGAACAATTGACTTTGAAAGATCTGATTTCTTAGAATCAATCATGTTCTTTATAGATTTAATTAAAGATTCTTAACTTTGTTGTGAATGATTACAATTTCTCCTCTACTAGAGGAAAAACCAAGTTATGACATGGACTTCCTTTAGGTACAACTGAAGATTGAGGTATGAAGTGTGGTCCTTATTCCCTTTACTTATTGTAGAGGGTTCTTTTCTAATCCTCTGAGGGGCAAAAAAGGCCACTGGATTTATTTTATCATGCCTCAAAAATGGTAGATTGTTCATGCTTAAAATTTTAGATATGTGAAATAAAATTGTGACTGAAGCAGTGTGAATAAGCAAAACAAATAAAAGGTAAACCATTTACAATAATTCAATACTCTCTTTTCCCTTGAGGAATTCAAATAATCTATACTGTTTTTTTGTAGCTCAGATGAGCTTCTTTATGAATCACATAAGGTGGTTAGGAAAAAAGTCTGACCCTTTCAGAAAGTTCTATGATTCTAACACATTAGAAATTCCTTACCTTGACATATTCCTTGCATATAAAATACAAATAAAATATACATTATATTGATATTTTTGCTGCACTCCCCATTGTTGAACTCAGTGGGTGATTTTGAGTAAATCTGCAAGTCATTTTCTGAGATTACTTTTCCCAATAGGAAAAGTCATATAGTAGTTTGCAGCTTAATCATTATCCTACCTAGTAATTTTGTTCTCAGCCCTGCCCTAATCAGTGTGAATATATGATCATATAAGAATGTATGGGTGATTATATAAAAGAAGTAGTAGGAGACATGGTCTGTTTTCAAATAGCTTATCCTACAGTTTTGTAGAAAGATAATATTTAAAATATGTAACAATTAGTAAAGCAAGCACACACTAACCAATTAGATTGGAAGGCTTTGAAAAGAACTGAGTTTTGCAGGTTTCCTTGTGAGCCACGTATCAACCTGTTAGTTCTGAAATGTGGGAGGTCAGGGGACTCCTAAAAGAAAGGGCTGGTGCAAGGGTAGAGATTATGGGGGATTTCGACTCAAAGCTGCAGCTGTTGACCAATTTGTATGGAAATATTTTAAAATTTGATCAATCGATTCAGCTGTACCTGTACCAGCTAAACATTAGTCTTGTAAATATATAACTAAAATGCAGTGTGGGTGCCCTAAAATATGAGGAATGTTAAGTGCTACATCTTATTGATATTTAGAACAAAAAGTATTGCATGTATTTTAAGGGTGTTGATAATAATGTGTTTAATAAAGTAATTATGAGCCTTAAAATTCAGGGTAATTTGGAAGCTTTTTATGCTTTGGATCCAAAAGATGTATTACATTTATATATAGTATGTATACTATATTGATTTTATGAAATCTAATGATTTTAAGTCTTACTTTATTAAATCTAAGAATTGTAGAATAAATTTAGACCAATTCTAATTTACCTGTAAATCTGAGGACCATGGTCATTGTCTAACAGAGTCAGCAACAATGGTTGGACTTTAAACTAGGACTCAGACTTGATCTCTTTCCTCTTCATTTTAGAACTTTTCCCTTTGCCCAATAGCACCAGTGGAAACCGGTAAGAATCGGGCTTTTCCAAATAAGAATAAAAGGAATATGAGAAGCTTAGTATCCTGGCAGTCAGCAGGCATTTATTAAGCATCTAAAAGATGTTCTTTGTAGAAAGAGAAACAGAAACAATACAGCCCTCCCTCAAGAAGGCAAATATGCAGAATAGTAAGAATATGTAGCCATACTAACTGTGTTGGTTACCAACTCTCCTCCCATCTATTCTGTGATCTTAGGCATGTTACTTCCTGTGCCTCAGTTTCCGGGGGTAGCATAATACTATTGTGTTATAAATATATATGTAAAGCATTTAGGGGGTACCTAACATACAGTAAATCTTGCTATTAGTAATGATCGTGGTTTTATGCCCTCTGCAAGGCACCCCCAGCTCTCTATTAAGCAGATCCTGGCTGGAGCCAGCAACAGGCACACCAGACAGAATACAAGTAAGCCTCACCGTGGAGATTTAATAAGTGACAGGAAGCAGAGTAATGGAGCAAAGGGAAGGTGTCCAGAGCCGTCTTTTAAGAAAGTATGGGTTGTGAATTGCTTAAGAGGGGAGGAGACAATTCAGGTGGCAGGTATGGTGTGAGCAAAGGAATGAGAGCAAGCATGAGCACGATGTAGGCAAGGAGTCTGTAATTGGCTGCATGGGAATTATCTGCTGTTGGCTGGTTAAGAAATAACGAATTAAGCAGTACTAGGTGGTGCAAAAACTAGGGAAGTTACCAAAAGCCTCAAGAATTTTCCAAGTGCGTGACATGCCCTGTGGACCTTTTTCTTTTAGGCTTGGAAAGCCCGCAGGAAGTGCTCTTTAGAATAAATTGGGAGGGGGACTGCAAAAAACCTCGCACTTGGTACTAAATAAATATTAGCTCTTTCTTTCCCTAAGAGACTGAAAGGTTACTTTAACAAAGGAGTGGAATTAGATTAACGTCGATTTTTAACTCGTGTACAAATAAACATCCTAATTTATCAAGCCGAAACCTTTTGGTCAAAGCATTGTACTTAATACTTTGATTACTCATCTGCCTCCCCAGGCCGCAGCAGCCGACGTGCAAAGCTAGGAGAAAAAGCAAGTGGTGAAGGGTGCTCCACGCATGCGTTAGAAGCCGCCCCAACTCCCCCGCAGCGTTCTTTCTTGGAACAAAACTAGCGCGGAGCCAGGAAGCTCCGCAGTTTGCGTAGACTCGAATTTCTTTTTACTCCGACTGTCGGAGTGGAATCCGCGTGTGGTGCGGTTCCCCTACGCAAGTTACGTTATCCGGGGTGAACGGCTGGGTGGTGCGTGTACGCCCAGAGCGTAGCACCCATTAGGCGGACGGGGTGCGGCTGCGCAGGGACCAGAGTGGGTCTTGTACGCCACTAACGTAGTGTGGTGTCTGACGCGCGAGCTTCCGCGACGCAGTTAGCGCAGCCAGCTTTGGTGAATACATGATTTGGTGCAGCCGGGTTTTGGTACCGAGCGGAGAGGAGATGCACACGGCACTCGAGTGTGAGGTAACTATAAAACCCCGATTTGTTTACATTCCCTCCCCCAGAACCGGCCCCATGCGCGGCGGATACTGCGAGTCCCGGGACAGTGAGGGGGTAGAAAGGGAGACAGGAACCTGGGAGTCTTGGCTGCGTCCCTCGGGGTTCCGGGCGCTGGGGTTCCCGCAGCTGCTGCAGTCGGCGCCGGCGGCGGCGAGTGGAGCAAAGCGCGTGGGGCTGCGCATGGGGCGCCGCGGCCCCTCGGGTGCGCCCTGGGCCGCCCCGGGGTTGGCGGCCCGGCAGCCTCTGTCCCGCGTGCAGCACGCAGCTCCGGACTTAGGCTCTGGTGGAGGCTGGGGAAGCCGCGCGGGGATTGAGGGAGTGACCGCTGGGCGGGCGGCGGCGGTTAGGGGGCTGCGCGGGCGGCCTGGGGGCCGAGGGTGGGAGGACCTGCAGTCAGGTCTTGGCGAGGTGGTTGTGGAACTCTCTCGCCTCCTCCTCTCCTGCCCTCCCCTCCCGTCTATTAATGGGGTCGAGCAAGGGGTCCCCGGGATGGAGCCTGGAAGCCGCAGTTCCGGCACCGGGAGGCTAACGGACGGTCGGACCGCGGGAGGCCTCGTGGGGCTGTTTTCTCCCCCACCAACTGAAAAGCAGAGGCGGGGGCGCCGGGGAGTCTACATTTCATGCTAGGATCCCTGAAGCTGGGGGTTCCGTGAGGCTGGGTTGGTGGGGGAGGTCGGGTGGGCAGGGAGGTGGCGCCGCAGCCCGGGCTTTGTTCCTGAAAGTCCTCTGGCGGCGAGCGGTATGGGTCCTGCTGGCGGAGTACGCAGGGGAACCTTCACCGCCCCCGGGGCTAGGGATCTGCTCAACCCCTAGTCCTCCTCCTGCGACCCCCGAGTGCTCTAGCTACGAAGGGGGCCTTCCGAGGGCGCGGGCGACAAGTGACGTTGCAGGTCTTCCTGTGGCTTCTCTGAAGAACTGTTCACGTGGGAGCCCGTCCACATGGGCTGTCCTTTTGAGCTGGGCACGAGGAAGAAGTATGGCAGCAGGATCCGCAGCCTTCAGGTGGAAGGAACGTTCACTCAAATCCCAGTTTTAAGAGTGACATTAAAGCACATAATTTTTTTTTTTTAAGATGATAGGTTTCGCTGTTTTTTTTTTCTTTCTTTCTTTCATTTAATGTCTTTCACGCTCCTCAGTACTGTAGTTTTATCTTGGAACTGAGTTTTTTTTTTAGTTACAGTTGACTGACTCATTCTCGATGGAGCAAAACTAGCGTGTGACAGGTCTACATTTCATTTGTGCGTGTCTGTGGATGTGGATGCTTAACTAAACTACATATTTAAGAACAATCAAGTAAGATGGTGGAAAAGCTGGAGAATTTGGAATGTGGTTAAGTTTGGTAATGCAATTGAAAGCCTTAAGGTTAAGGTTCCTGTACTGTTTTATATTAGAACTTACCTACAGATTTTGAATATATTAAGAGTCTGTCACTTCTTCAAGACCTTGGGGGACCATAGCAGACAATCCACATACCTACCTGCACTGAGTATACTGATAGGGAGAGAGAAATACATAGTATCAGTGATAGTGGTATGAAGAAATTAAAACAATGATGTACTGGAGGAACTTCTCAGAATGATGTTTTTAAATGTATGAAATGGATAGGATTACAACAGAAAGGTTTATATTGAATTAATAAATATTAAATATGATGAAGTCATCCATGTTTTAGTAAAGTATTAAATATCAGTAGTAGTGAGTGGCAGGTCTAATGACTCAGAAGGACTAAATGATTTTTAATTTGATTTCTAGTGACAAAGCATCACGTACTGCGTTTACTGTGAATTATTGCCTGTATTCAAATCTGAATAACCGAATTTTAGAGATTAAAAGTAAGATGTGTTTCTTCTCTATCAAAATTCACAAACCTGAATTTTATACACAGATCCCTAGATAAGAACCCCTGTGCAAGAATGACTTTGGTGCTCCTTTAAAAGAAGTAGTTAGGGAAGACCTTTCTTATGAAGTGACATCAATAATATATTGCATGATAATACCTGTTCTTCCTGTTAACAATTTATAATCCACTATCAGATACCTTAAAAGCTAATACATTTTTCACCCTTTTTGAGTTTCTGATTTGAAGTATAGTACTTTTTAGAAGGCCTGAAGTTTAGTATGCTAGTACTAATGTAGGGGGTGGTGGTTTGTTTTTTCTAACTGATTTATGGATAATATAGGACATAGGTATTATAGCAAGGGAAATTATTCAACAGGCATTTGCTTTTAATCAAAGAGAATTTACCTTGTCGATAGTCTATGCCTTCCTGCCCTCATTTACCCCCCTAGTATTTGACCAGTATTGGCAAGAATTTGAGGCTTTAGAGTGCAAAACTGACCCATTTATTAACTAGTTAGGTTACTTGGAGGCAAGTTGCTTTATCTTAATCTTTTATGTGAAAGCTTGAAGTACTAAAAAAACCTACCTCATGGTTTTAATGTGACCATTAAATGACATAATGAATTACAGGGCTACAGATGCTTAATTCATTTTATCTTTTTATTTTTTTATATATACAGGTGTTTCAGTTTTTCTTTAGTGGTTGAAGGACTATACTTTCTGTCTTTCTCCCTAATACTTGATTACCCTCAGAATGAGTTTTAGTGGTCTTTACTGGGAGTTTTCAGGGGATACAGTTACCCTATTGTTCTCTTATTCATGTAATAACCCATGGAATTTTTTCTATCTCTCTTGCATTTTGTAACTAATAATTACATCTTGTTTTCTCTGCCAGACTAAATTCCTTGAGGGGGAAGTACTCTACAGATTTTCATCACATATTGCTCCTGACACATTATTCAGTGAATGCAAAGCTTGGTTGTCAGGCTCTTTAATCAAGTTTAAAACGTTGACTAAAACCAAATTTAGCATTATCAATCACTAGTGCATTTTAAACTGATAATCATCAGATGCAAAAAAAAAAAGTACACAGTAAAAAAAGGGAAAGACGTGTAGGCGGTCAAAACAGAAAGCTAGTTGTATAACCTTATAAAGTCATATTTCATTATCAGTGAAATTCTCAAAAATATACAAACTTGAGCTTAAGATTTACAAGTTAGAAGAGTGCCCAGTCTGTCCCAGTAGCTTGATGCTGCCCCCTAGTGTTCAGTTCCCCTGAAGTTTTGAGCTTAGCTTCCCCTTCACCTTTTCCTAAAACAAGTTCTGTATAACCTTTCGTCACTGCGTAAACTGACTTCAGGTGTTCAAAATGTGTCAAAGCCACAGAAAATAAAAAGTTGATATTTTGACTTTTAAGCATTTAATAACATTTCGAGGAGCTTCATATATAACATTTTTAATGTTTGTTTTTGGTAATACATTTACCATTGACTTTTAGCAAAAGATAACTCAAAACATACTAAGTAACATCAATTAGATTTGAGTACAGATAAATCAGAATCTAATGGCATTGATGACATAAAAATTTATTACAAAGTATTACACAGTAAGGTATACAGAACATCTTTGTTGTTAATAGTGCAAGCCACAGAAAAACATCTAAAAATTTTGAAAATGGACAGAAGTCCTTGAAACAGTTTCACACTGAATAACAATTTTATTGTTATTTTTGAGCTCATGGGGTGAACTCGAAGGCTGCAGTCAGCGTCTGGAAGTATTCATTTCCAAAGGGTAACATTACAAGTAGATGCCGAAGTGCCATTTACCTAGTCTATCTTGTGATTTCCTTCAACTGGTTAGTGTTGTCATTAATTTTGAATTGGTTAACTTTGGATGCTTTTAGCTCCCAGTTTTCCAAATAGTGGGTGAGTTTTGGGTACAGATAACACAGTATAATGCCAAGTTTCCTTGCAAGAGTACATGCGGGATTTTCCAAAGCAGAAAGAGGAATATAGTTAAAGATATCTTTGAAGTTAGCTTTGTATATCAATAAACAATTTTTATTAATCTAGGCTTTGCCTTGAAGTGTGATATAAAAATTTGCATTCTGGCTCAGATTACTCCCATGTAACTTTGTATTGCCTTGACTGTACTGAAAATAAAATTTGAAAATGCTAAAATTGCATGGTGAGCTCTTTTTTTCAGTTCAAGTTTATTTTGAATATGATCTTTAAAAAGTAGTCTCCAGGACCTTTGAATAATCACAAGATTTCCCATAGTCATTTATGTAAACTAAAGTTTCAAATTATACCAACTATCTATATTCCATACTACTTTTTTCCTTTTTATTATTTTCTATTCATAAGTTCTCGGAGTGGGCCAAACAATGACTTTTAGGTTTTTCCAAAATAAGCAAATACACTCTCAACAAAAATGTACCACATTTAGAATATTCAAGTGTTCAGTAGGTATGAAGGCAATTAACAACTGAAATTGTAAAGTTTATAATAATAGTAGCATTGAAATTATTTCCAACTGGTTATGAGACCACACTTAATGTTCAGATATGTTAGAACACTTGTTATATCACATCATAAATAATAGAGTTTCAAATTAGATTTTTCTATTCTGTTATCAGAACAACTTTTTTTTTGGTTGGTATAGATATAAGGATTGGATATTTTAATACATTTTTAATACTGGATTATTCATGTTAAAAGTTATAAAGTGAGGGGGGGTGGTATTTACAGGTGTAAGTACTATAAAAATAAAACTAAAATCTTAGTGTTTATATTCACTAAGAGTTTTAGTGGTAGGTGATTTTATAATTCCCTAATTTTATAATTGTATTTTATAATTATAGATTATTATTACTGAGAGACAGGGAGGTATCAGATAATATTTGTTTTTGCATCAACGTTTCTAACAGTCACTTTACCCTTAGTAATATGTGCCCTACTTTGGGGGGACCATTTTTCCCATTCAGAAAAGAGGTTTTTGGGGATTAGATAAGTGAATCAGAATATCCTATTAATACAATGAGATTATAATATATTAATAGGACCAGAAATTTGTTATTAGAAGAATTACTATGTACTATGTAAGAAAGTTATTAATCCTTTAGTAATTAGCTAAAACTTGTCAGTGATCACTTTAGTTTTTAGATTTTCATTAATACCGGAAGTAGAAAATCTAAATAGCTTTCAGTTGTAACAAGATTACAAGATGTACACCCCACTGTTCTCTTACTTTAATGTCTGTAAATAAAAACAATTTCACAAGTACCCTCACACTTCTAAACTTCTTTCTGAATTCACTGTATACTGTGAATTTTTGAGTTTTAAGATAATGATTTCCCCTAGAGTTGTCTGCTGAATTGGTAAATTTTTAGAAATGTTTAGATTAAGTCAGGGGTCAGCAAATTATATCCCATGGACCAATTTAGCCTGCTTCTGTAAGTTAAGCATTACTGGAACACAGCCTCCTCATTCATTATTGTGTGTGACTACTTTTAGGCCTTAATGACAAGTAGTTGCTGTAAAGACTATACTGTCCTGCAAAACCTAAAATATTAACTATGATCATTTTTAGCCTGCCAATCCTTGGGTCCAGTTCTTTATGTTCTGTCATTATAGAACATGTTGCTGCTATTATGTAAAAGTTCTATTTTCCTAGAACCCATATGAGTAAAATACTTTAGTAGAAAAGCATTCAGTCAAATATAAATAAATTCATCAGTAATAATGTGAGTTCTCAGGTATTCTTCACCTTAATAGTGTAGAAGCTTTCCATCTCTTCCCTTCCGATTTTCCCTCTTTAGGAGGTATAACACCTTTATTATGCTTGGAATGGGATTGTGAAGCCCTTGGCCTTCAACTTTGAGCTACCACCTAATATTGTTTCTGCTACTTTTGTAGCATCGCTGAACAGTTTACCTTTGCTAATTTAAAATATGATTGTATCTTTTTTGTATGTTTTTTGTACATTCCTCAGAGCAGAATGTTCCATACTTGTTTTTATGCCTTCTCCCTGCCCCTGCCCCGTCCCCTTTCCCTTCCCCTTCCCCTTTGCTTCTCTTTCTCCTCTCCTCCCACTCCTTTATACAGCAGTTCATGAACACCTGTTCACATGCTTGTGAACAAATGTTTTGGTGTAATAACTCTTAGTGCACCTGTTCTGAAAGTGAATCATTACTTTATTCCGTTTATATGTGAAGAAGTACACTTGGTACTATGTTTTACAGGAGCAGTCTCTTGATGAAGGGGGCTATGGAAAGAGCGATTCACAAACCTTGTCAAGATAAATAGAATAATTATTATAAAATAATGAAATCTGTAAAACAATGTAATATTGAAAAGCATGATCATAATGTATTTAATATATATGAACAATATAGAACAATTAGGTACTGTGTATTATGTATAATATATAATAAAGCAAGAAGATCATGTGTTTTATTCCAGTAGACTTTTTAGTGAAGAATTTCAATTGACTTCATAACATTTTTGTTTGGAACATATTTTAAAATTTTTTCATTTTTAATTTTCAAACAAATAAGTAATTTGATGTATGTCACCAGTGTAAATAAAAAGAGAAGAATGATACCAATTAAAAACATATTGAAGAAGGAAATTAGGTATGCTAAAATCACCACTGAACGAGATTTTAAGCAAATGTTAGAGCTTTTCCTATGAAGATTTTTACCTAAATACAGGTTCTTCAAGGTTTTATTGAGGCTAAAATACAAATTTTTGTAGTTAACAGGTTAGTACATAGGAGTTGTTTGCTTGTTCAATGGATGGTTTTTTTTTTTCCTAAAAAAAGAAATGGGTATTAGGAGTCCTAGTTCTTTAGGGATCATGTTAATTTTAATTACAGTTTTTTTTAAGAAGAAAATATGTTAAATATGGAGAGAAGAAACTTCTTAAATTTAGAAATCATCGAAGAAATTACAAAAAATTCATAGGGCATGTACATAAAAGCATTTATACATGAAAGGGAAAAACATCGTAACCAGAATTAAAAGGCACTGGACACAACTGAATATTGTTTTTGCAGAAAATGTGACCAAGTCATGTTATATAAAAGCACATATGGTTTGATAAAAATAGTGAGACTCCAGGAATAATTTTTAAAATATTAACTAAAAATAAGGCAAGATCTTTTACTTACTGCAAAATTAGAAGCAAATGTTAATGAGAGTGCTATGTACTGCTAGTGGCAGTGTTACCAAACTTAATTTCTCTAGAAACCAGTTGGAAGTATAGCATGAGAACTTTAACATTTTTGTAGTCTTTCTCCACATTTTACACTTAACCATATGAGCAAAAATAATAGCACAAATTGTAACTAAAATGATTGTATGTTGTGATTAAAATTCTACAAATGCCTGTGAAAATCGTGAAACTGAGTAATTCATTTTCTTCCACGTGTGATGTGATTTTTGTATAACAAGAATTTTTTAAGATTTATAATTGCTGGTGCCCTTTTTTTTCAAAGTTATACATGAATAGTTTTAAAAATTAAATAGTCCATAAAGATTTTAGGGAAAAGAATAAAAAAATCAGTCCCCTTTTTTCATAATCTTCTGCTTAGAGAGACAAGGAATTCCTTTAGTTCCTTCAGTTGATTACATTATACTCTCAGTTAACCAGCACCTATGGGGATTGCTCGATGTCGGATAAATGTAAGTAAACTCTCCATTAACAGGAACTCACACAACAGGTATTCTCAAGCCACCAGCACAATCTCAAATAACCTGATGATGGAGTCTACTGTATTTTGCTATTTACTGCCACATCTCCAACATGGTCATTATTTTTTGTTAATTTTCAATTTTAGCCATTTTTTTTTAATAAAAGATGAGGATTTAGCATTCTTCCCATCTACGTACCTTCCTATTTCCTGTACCCCACTTTTTCTGTGCAATTGTAATTTTGGTTTAGGACAGTATTTGGTATTATTTTTACTATTAAATGTTATTTACAACTGAACCATTGGAATAAACTGTTTCCTTTCCTGTAAAACTTTATTTTCCTGGCCTGGTTTCTTTAGTGTTTGTCATCTTTTGCTCAGTCTAATATTTGTAAAAATTATCTGTTAATGCATGAAGCCATAATTCCATTTTCATTCCTGTGTAATATTCCATTGTAAGATTATTCTGTTTTATTTATTCATTCTACTATTGATGAACATTTGGCCTTTTTCCTATAGTGAGCTATGATGAATAATGATTATGTAAACTTTCATGTTTGTGCCCTTTGTTGTCCTCATATGTGCATTTCTGTTGAGCGTATGTATACCTAGGAGTAAAATTGCTGTGTGAGTGAATTTGCTATGTTCAGCTTCTGGAAGATCCTACCAATAGTTTTCCAGGAGATAACTAAAGTGTAATTCTACCAGCAATATGTGCAAGTTCCAGTAGACCCCATATTCTTGCTTATACCATGTAAAGGTCTTTTGAATATCTTTTGTTAGATTTATTCCTAGCTATTTGCTGTTGTAAATGATACTGTTTTCTAATTTTATTTTCTAACTATTACTGGTATATAGAAGATATACAGCTGATTTTAGGTATATATAGCAACTTGGCTAAACTAACTTGTTAATTCTTGGAGATTCTTTTGGATTGTCTATACATTTAATCCTGCCATTTGTGAATAATGACAGTTTCATTTCTTTCTGACTCTTGCACATTTTATCATTTTATTTAATCTTACCATATTGCACTGACTAGGGCCTCAAGAGCAGAGATCAGCAAACTTTTATAAAGGACCAGATACGAAGGAAGCCAAGTATTGTGCTTAAAGGGAGTCAAAGTAATCTTATACATGAATCTTGAGCAGTTTGTAATAATTCAAAGCCTTGTTCACTATTTTGATAAGAGGAGCTATTTTTTAGGGAATTAGAAGGGAAAGAATTATTCATGGCCATGAAAGAAATGGGGTAAAACATTTGCCTAATGGATTGTTGGCAGTTGCTGGAAAGTTTATGATTATTTTGATTATGCCTAAGTATAAACTAATGCGTACCTCTTGTTTTAAATCCCTTTAGGAAAAATAGAAATGAAGGTACATATGCACACAAAATTTTGCCTCATTTGTTTGCTGACATTTATTTTTCATCATTGCAACCACTGCCATGAAGAACATGACCATGGTCCAGAAGAGCATCACAGACACCATCGTGGAATGACAGAATCGGAGTCAAGCAAATTTTCAGTGCTGGATGCTGAAAATGAAAAAAAATATTACATTGAAAAACTTTTTGACCGTTATGGTGAAAATGGAAGATTGTCCTTTTTTGGTCTGGAGAAACTTTTAACAAACTTGGGTCTTGGAGAGATAAAAGTAGTTGAGATTAATCATGAGGATCTTGGCCACGATCATGTTTCTCACTTAGATATTTTGGCAGTTCAAGAAGGAAAGCATTTTCACTCACATAACCACCAGCATTCCCATAATCATTTAAATTCAGAAAATCAAACTGTAACCAGTGTATCAACAAAAAGAAACCATAAGTGTGATCCAGAGAAAGAGACAATTGAAGTATCTGTCAAATCTGATGATAAACACGTGCATGACCGTAATCATCGCTTATGTCATCACCATTGTTTGCACCATCACCTCGATCATAATACTACTCGCCATCTTCCTAATGATTCCATTACTCATAGTGAGCGTGGGGAGCCCAGCCATGAACCTTCAACAGAGACCAATAAAACACAGGAACAATCTGAAAGTAAGGTATTGAAAGGAAAGAGGAAGAGAAAAGGGAAGAAAAGTAATGAAAATTCTGAGGTTATTACACCAGGTTTTCCCCCTAACCATGATCAGGGTGAACAGTATGAGCATAATCGGGTCCATAAACCTGATCGTGTACATAACCCAGGTCATTCTCACGTACGTCTTCCAGAACATAATGGTCATGATCCTGGTCATGGACACCAAGATCTTGATCCTGATAATGAAGGTGAACTTCGACATACTAGAAAGCGAGAAGCTCCACATGTTAAAAAAAGTGCAATTTATTCAGCTGCTACTCACAAAGATCATAATGAAGATGACCGTCAACATGAAGTAAGTATAAAACCATAGTTGCTCTACCATTCTCAGGCAGTTGTGGAGCATTTTAGGTAAAAAGAGAAGTACAGTGGAATAGTCAATAATATTTAAACTTATTTCTAGGTAATGTTCTCCAAACTAAATACATTAAGAAATTAAAATGAGATTAAAATTTTTTATCTGGGTTTTCACTTGCATTGTTGGTTCTCAAATTTAGGTTCTGGAAATATAATGTTTAAGGTGGTTAGAAAATATATCCCTTATTTTTATTCTTTATTTTAGTGTCTTGCTTATGACTTATTGACTCCCCAAGTTAGTTTTTATGTTGTTACTGTTAACTGGTTTCCATATATTTGAAATTGAAGCCTTTTTTGTTCAGTCTTTCTTCTTGGGAAGTGACTGGATAGTTTCTTTTTCATAATTATTAACTTACTGAATTAATTATGAAATGGTTCTCAATCACTGGTATAGCTCCAAATGAGGTATATTTTGCCGATGTGGTAGGTTTTCTCTGTGTCACTTTATGATAGGGCCTGCTTGCTCATGATGGAGTCTTTTCTCATGCCTTTGACAGATTTAAGATGACTGCAAAAAAGATACATAGAAAACTCCAATATTAATGGAATGGTTGTGTTTTTCTTCTAAATTTTCATGCTTTTTTGAATACTTTCACATTTGATTAGTTCCTTCTTAATTATTTTTAACTATTCACCTTAAACACATTTAGTTTCATTTCATTAAAAGTTATCAATATCTTTTTTCTAATTTTTATCACTTTTATTAAATTTAGAAAAATTGTTGAATTTGTTGTTCATATGTAGAAAAAGCAGCACCAGCTAATGTAGAAATGACCTCACCCCTTTGTAGTTTATGTCTCTATTACTGAAGTATGTTTTGCAACTAAGTAAATATTTTTATTTGTTCCCCGAATATATCGTCAGCTATTTGGTTTTTAGCCATTACGAACACTTATTTTAAAGTAACTTAAAAGAGGGTCTGGCAGAAGTAACACCCGGACTTGAGTTACGATTTTATTATAAAATCACCACTATACATGCTTATGATTTTTTGTAAAAAAAGATTTGGTATAGATTACCAGCTCATATAAATAAAGGGGTGTTATTTGTGCCAGACCCTGTATTTTAAAATTCTGGTGTACTGTTAAAGGAATATATTCATTTATACTATGGATAATATCTTAGAATCTCTTGTTGAAAATAACTGGACATTTTCATTAATGTTTACCCTTTGTATCACTTGTGGGGTCTGCATTATCATACCTGTTATTTTGTATCCTCACAGGTCTGATGCATATTGGGAATTTTTCTAGAATTTATGGAAATGTTGTATGCATTGGATAGGGTAGTATCTTACGTTAAGACCAGAGAAGAACCATTTATTTTCCTTATATGCATGTTCTGATCTTGTTTTCTATACATACATAAAATCATATAATGAGGTGGCAATAAACAGGCATGCAACAAGAGCAAATATGTATGAAAAAGAGGCAGTGCCATCATTTTTTCCTCAATTTTAGATATTTGCTTTTACTATATAATGGGTTCAAAATTGTTTGCTATTTGTTTTCTGCTTTGTTTTGTACTTAAGTACCAATGGATGAAGCTACCTTTTTTTCATCTTCCAATTTTAACACTGGGCTAGAATTTCCCAATATAATACTCTTTGGGGTACCTCTCAGACCATGAAAATGTCAATATTATGCTATATTTTAATATACAGTTATTAAAGTATTCTTAGTTTATTGAACACTATTTTACAAGTAAGACTCTTGAGTAATTGATAAATGCAATTTGACTATGAAAGTGACTTTTCTCCTCACCTCTTAAGAATCTTGGGAATGTAATTTTGAGTCACTCTTATCAATGGCAGAAAGTCATAATCTTTCATGTATTATAGTGGAAAAAATGGTTAAAAATCCATAAAAGTCTTGGGTAATAAGTTGAATGTATCCCTATTATAAAGTCCAATCCAAAAGCTTTATTTGTAATGGGTATCTCTATATTTTAGATTCTTTTCAAGCAGTATTTAGAATATTTCATTACACAGTAATTTCTTTTGCAGCACAATCTTAAAATACTTTTACTTAATTTGTTTTATCAATTTCTTTGCAGTGTTTGAACGTCACTCAGTTGTTAAAATACTATGGTCATGGTGCCAACTCTCCAATCTCACCTGATCTGTTTACATACTTGTGCCCTGCTTTGTTATATCAAATCGACAGCAGACTTTGTATTGAGCATTTTGACAAACTTTTAGTTGAAGATTTAAGTAAAGATAAAAATATGGTTCCTGAAGACAAGGCTAATATAGGGGCATCAGGTAAGAAAGATTTAAGTTTTTCATCTCAAAATAGTTTCTGTACTTACTCTTTTTATGTAGTTGAACTTGAAAGTAATACCAAACTATTGCCTTCCATTTGTTATCTTTCAGTATGTTTTTAACCAGGCTTAGATACATGTGTTTAAAAAAGATTAGGAGAATACCAGAGGCACAATACAATTTACTTAATCTTGTTTGGTGTTACGGAGTAATATTTTGCTAGAGAACTAGATTGAAAAGGAAATGCAGTTTTGTGATCATGGATCCTTACTGATGTGCAAATGTAAATAATGGGACCCTTGATTAAAGTTATTTGGTGTTATGATTGCTTAACATTTAAGGAAGTTAAAAGGGCAGCCAGTGTGGTTAAACTTGAGAAATGTCTCAGAAATGCCAATATTCATCAACTTCATCATAGGCGCTTCTAGAGAGCTTCAACTAAGGTAAAACCAAAACTATTTAAAAACTTTTTTCTAGGCTCTTTTTGTTCATATCTAGTAGAGCTAAACAGCTGTACTTTAATATTCACAGGTACCTTGCATTTAATATTTCTAAACTTCATACACAATTTGTACTTCTTACCGAATTCCAAATGTCTTTAAAATCCATGCTTTTGTGTGTGTATATGATTGAATCTTTTCTTTCTTTCTTTCATTCATTTATTCATTCATTCATTCATTCATTTATTTATTTATTAATGTGGGTAGTTCCCTGGCTGGGAATCGAACCCAGGCCGCAGTGTTGACAGCGCCGAAGCCTAGCCACTACACCACCAGGGAACTCCCAAAATCCATGCTTTTGAAAACGTCGAAAAATCTTTTACTTTTTCCTCTTGGTGTGTTTTTTTTTTTTCCCTTGTATAATCAGTTGGCAAGTCCAATTGCGTCTTCTCTTAAGTATCTTCTCTTTTCACTCTATTAAAGTCATAACTTTAGTTAAATTGTTGAAGCAAGTTCATAATCTTTTCTGCCTGTGTGCTTGTCCCCCATCTAGGTTATACTTAGCACTTAAGCTACATTTCTCTTTCTGTAATGCAAATGAGATACTCTGGTATAAAGTTTTTAGTGATAGCTAACATTATATGTTTATTTTATGTATTAACAACCACAAGTTGCAATAAACAAACTCAGTTTTGTTTATTCCTCACAATACTCCTATGAGGTTGAGAATGTTATCCTAATAACTTTGCCAAGGTCTCTCTGGTAATTAGTGATATTGGTAAGATTCAGGCTTAGGAAGTTTAATTATTTTGCTGTCCATGTGCTAACTGTTTTACATGATTTTTTCTTTTCATTAAATTTTAACAATAATCTATTAAATTATTACATGCGGGAGCTATTATATGATTCTTGTTTTTAAAGATAAGGAAGCTGGGATATAGAAAAATTTAGTAACTTGCCCCAAATTCCCTGGCCTGACAAATGATAGATCCCACCAACCCTAAGGTTTGTCTGATAAATCCTCTGGGCAGCTCATCATTATCATGTTAATCTTCCAAATTTAGTTAATTCGTTATGATCGTTGCCACATATCTTTACACTAATATTTTTCATTAGATCTCTAATATTTTACTTTACATATTTTATATTATAAGTAATAGTATCTGAGAAAAAAGATTTGATATGATATGCTGGTTGTATTTTTTCTTTATCTATTTTAGGAAACTGCATGTTGTTCAAAGTTCCAGGTCCTTTAATTGGCCAATCAGGCTTTTCAGAATATAATCCTTGCCTACCTATCTTTCCATTCTTATCCCCTACCATTCATTTGTTTCTCCTTAGCTCCAACCATAACAAAGTCCTTGTTAATCGATTATGGTGTTTCTCCCTCATTCCTCTGTGCCTTTTCACAGTCTAAACCCCTCTACTTGACTGACTACTAGGATTCCTCAAAGATTTAGCTCAGGATTAGCCCCTCTGGGATAGTTTACTGATCATCCTAGGATTAATTAAGTCCCAATTCTTGAGACCATCATAATACAGAGCTTGGGGGACCTTAATAATTGGATTAGTTCTCTTTTTTTTGTTGGACTTTAGTTGGTTAAAAGAAGTGACTGGGTCTTTCATCTCAGCATTCCTTTGAACAAAAAGTAAGCACTCATATTGATCAAATGAATTGCTTAATGCTAGTCTATAAACTTTCACTTGTTGTAAATGAGTCTTTGAAGATCATTTTAATGAATATATCAGTCAACCTCATGTACTTAGATAATACAGTATTCTCAGAATGAGTGAGAGTTTCATGAATTTTGTCATGTGCAAAAATCATGATGAACACAGTACTGGTTGAAAGGCACAAGATAAAGTGTCACTACTGCATGGTCATTAAAATGACTAAATTGATATATATGAACATGGGCTAAAAACAATTCTGATAGAAGATTCAAATGGCAGAATTAAAATTTTTTTCTTAGTGTATTAACAAGGTAGACATGGTTAAGACTATCCCATTTCAGTATATAAGTTTTATCTGGGACTGAGATATTCTTTAAAGCTTCGAAGAGTACAAACAAAAGGAAATGCTCAAAACGTAACAAAGTAAGTCTCTTAGGCACTGAACTATTCTTGGTTACCATCTTTGCAATAGGAAAATAACTTTAGAATAGATAAACCAATCACAGTAGCCTGTGTTTATTGTAAACTTACCATGTGCTGTTCTAAATACTTTTATAAGGATATTTAATTTCTTAAACCCATGAGATAGACACTTTTATTTACTTCTGTTTGCTGAGGAAAGAAGATTTTGAGAAGTTAAGTTACTTCCCAAGGTCACATAGCTGCCAGGTAGTAGAGCCTGATAGCAACTAGAGTGTTCTCCATCTAAAGCCTATAATCATAACCACTATGCTTTTACCTAGGCTATGCTCGAATGCTTCCTGCTGAAAAGGTTCTTAAGTATGCTTTGCTAGAATGTAAATGACAGGGAGATAGAGAGTTATATTTAGTTATACTTACTAGTGTTTTAACAGATAATGCAGACATCGACAGTAAAGTGGCGTAGAGGTAAATATTGGTATAAGTAAGTATTGCTTTAAGTATAGATTAGTCAGTTAAAAAAAATCCAAAAATAATCTTCTAGGTAGACACCCTAAATTTGAATTCAGATCTTTGGACAGATAAAATATATCCCCCCTCCTGGCTTCCTGTTCATTGATCTTTGTAGAGGAATACACACCTCAAAAAGCCACAGTCTCTCAGGTGCTTATAAATTCTCAGTGACAGGAGAGATGGGGAAGCTAGGTCTGAGTTTATTTAACTTAATTAAAAATAAAATATATTTCTTTGCAGGTTAAAATGGGAACTGATGAGAGTGTCACGTTGAGAGTTAAAATTAATAGCTTTTTTATTTTTAAGGCTTCTTAAAAAATAATCTACTTTTTCCACATGAACTGTGGATTATGACTTAGAGTTGTCTATGTAGTAATATTGACATAATCTATATTTTGTAATGAAGCTATTGATGGATGCTTAACTATAATAATATTGAAAATTGCAGTTTATTCAGTCTGAAAAGATCTTAACAGTAAATTGTATTTGCTTTGAAGACAAATACATTACTAATAGTAAATATTGATTAGTTGTTTGCAGGTGGTCATCAGCAATTGTCAGAAATGAAGATTGAATTAATCATGTCCTAATAGATGTTAGTAATTGTTAGAATCCCCTGCTAGAAATTATTTTTAGTGACTGCTGCTTCATTAAAAAAGGTTAACTTGTTCAATATAAATCCCCTGTAGTGACACAGCTACTACCTCATTAACTGTTCAAAACTTCTGTAAACCAAACATGCTACAATACTATGTACGGTAGAAATCGTTTGTTTCACGAGATTGGCTTGTTTAGTCATAGGGTTGACCCTAACTTAATTACCAAGGGGGGCTGTGCACAGGTCGCTAAGTATTTTCTGCCAATTAAAATGCTGAAACGGTGTAGAAAACTGCCATCTTGCACATGCTTTGAACCAAGTTAATTAGAAAGTTTCCACAGATGAGCGCTTCTTTTTAAAAGAATGCATTTTCTCTCCAGATAATGAGAAAGGGAGTTGGTGAATAACTAAGCTTGAAGACCTTTAACATTTTAAGCAACCTAATTTACAGACTAAGTAAAGCTTGTTTAAGACATTTAATGTTTGTTTGTTTATTGCATTTGGTATCTTGGGTACAAGTAAAAAAACATTTGCTAGTTGTATTTAATAGTTGACATATTGTTAGTTCAGTAAGTTTTATAAAAGATGCCTTTTATTTTGTTGTTTGTTGGCTTCATTTTTTTGTTTTTTTGTTTTGCTTTATACTGAATAAATTGTAATCCAAAAAGCACAATAATTTGGTTAGAAATCAGAAGAATTTTATTACCTGAATAGCTTTTTTCTGCACCTAGGAAATTATGCTAGAGTTTATTTAAGCTTAAATATAAATATTATTCTAAAAATAAGTATTTAAACAGCACAGGAAAATATTTCAAATACATTAAATTCAAAACAACTTTATTTCTCATAGGTCTAAAAGGTAATAATTTTTCTTGAAAATTTACAAGTTGTTAGGAGAATGACTATTAAATTTTTAGTGCTCAGAAAGCTAAAATTATTTTTTAAGAATATCACTGTAAGAAAACATGGATCTATAATAACATACACTTAGGGGAATAGTAAGCCGTTTTTGCTAATGAAACAGTTGTGATGGAATAGTTGCAATCATTAGAAAATATCTGGAAATTTTCTAATTTATCTGAAATGGGAAATCTGGCTCTTTACCCCTTATTTATTAACACTGAAAAAAATAAGTGATAATTTATGTTAGACGGCACATAAACACTTTAATTTTACTCTTACATAAATTTTGGGGTGATAATTGGAATAAGTATAAAGATAATCTGATAATTTTATGTTGTAACAAGTTGGTTTTGTAATCTTTTGTTCCTTTCCCTCTATTCTCATCAGCTCAAACTTTGTAAGATTGATTGCCATTTGCATTAGTAGAGTTAGTAGTATTCCTTCTTACTTTTCTTAATTATACTTATTTTTCTTGTAGAACCTCTTTTATGAGGTCAATACATAAGTGTTAAATCACTTGGCCACAATTTTTCTAAAAATACTAAGATTGAGTGGAGAAAACAGCGGATTAAGATAGAACTTTGGGTTTAGTTTTGACTTTGCCATTTTACCTAGCTATTTAACTGTTCTTTATTATGGTAAAATGTATATAGCAGAAAATTTGCCATTTTGAACACTGAAATGTATAAATCAGTGGCATTTATTACATTCACAATCTTGTGCAACCGTCATACTATTTTTAAAAGTTCTTTTTATCATATTAAAACAAACTAACCATTTTACAATAATTTCTTACTTCCCCTTACCCTTAGTCCCTGGTAACCTGTAATCTTCCTTTTGTCTTTATGAATGTGACTATTCTAAGATAGTTCATATGGGTGGAAGCATACTGTGTTAGTCTTTGTATCTGGTTTATTTCGTTCAGCATAGAGTTTTGAAGAGTCATCCGTATGGTGGCATGCAGCAGAACTTCATTCCTTTTCATTGGCTGAATAATATTCCATTACATGTATACACCACCTTATGTTAATCCGTTCATTCAGTAATGGACTGTTGGGTTTCCACCTTTTGGCCATTGTGAATAATCCTGTAATGCACAGGGCATAGAAGTGTTTTGAGTCTCTGCTTTCAGTTCTTTTGGGTATATACCTAGGTCATATGGTAATTCTATTTAGCTTTTTGAGGAACTACTGAGCTTTTTTAATAGTAGCTGTACCATTTTAAATTCCCATCAGACACGTATGAAGATTCCAACCTCCACATTGTTATTAACGTCTGTTTTTTATTTTTTATAGCCATTCTAGTAGGTGTCAAGTGGTGTTTAACATTTAACATTTCTGTACCTCAATATTGCGGGTCTGTAAAATAGAAGGACATTGATCAACATTAGCATTTTCCAAATTGTGTTCTGCAGAATACTGCCTCATTGACATATACTAAAAGGTTCTAGTTAGAAAAATACTACATCTTGTATTACCCTTGCAGAGATTCACATTATTTATTAAACAGTAGAGGTTGTGAGGGAACTTGTGTAATCCAACATTACCAAATCTTTTTGATTATTAAATTCTCCCCTCACTCCCATTGGAATACTACCTATCTCATAGAATTAGATGAGCAGTTTGAGAAATGCTAGTGTAGATTATTAAAGTCCTTTCTAGCTATATAATATAGTAACTAGTAAGTTGCCAGTTCGAATAGCTACTAGTAAGCAAGGAATTTTAAAAATTGTTTTTAAAGGGACAGAATAATTAACATAATTGAAAGTATTGTTTCATAATTTCCAATTCTGTCAGTCAAGGCAAAAGTATACATCAGTGGTTCCCAATATTTTCCAGTTGTGTACCTCTGTTAAACCCATTTCTATAAATTGTACCTGTTGTTTTTAAAACAGCTACTTTTAAATACTGGCACTTTTAGTTCAGTGCCTATCTTCATGCAAAATAGTGGAAATGAGGTAATAAGTTAGGAAAGAAAAATTGCTGCACTAAAAATACAAACCACAGATTTAATTTTACAATGTCTAACAGTTAAAAATTGATAACGATGATTAAATATTTAAATATTAAATTTAAAAAATGACTTGAAAAGAATCACGATTAAAGACAACACACTTTTAAACTCAGTAACTAAACTGATCAAACAGACTGGCAGTGAATGAATTTATATGTTTGGAGAAGTTCTAGGAACGGCACAAATGGATTGTTCTGACACTGTGCATAATGATTGGTAGAAGAGCAGTTTGGGGGAAGGGTTTATAGCCACACCCTCACCAATCATCACTCATTAATGTTATCTAATTATAAAGTGTCTCCATTAACGGTGATTCAAACTCCACACTTATTACTTGTTTTCTGCCATTACTGATGTTTTCTTGTGTTTTTTGAGTATGTATCACATATGCCAAAGATTTTCTAAACACAAAGTGGCTTTTCTCAAGCATTTCTTTTCATAGTTCATAGATTTGCTTTCTCCAGTGGGTGAGAGAGATCATTATTAGAGTGGAAAAAAGAAATATGACATAAGAAGTACCTTGGAGTGTGTTATATGTGATATGCACCCATTGTACAAACATGAACTCACATACCCTTTCACACACAGACCCTCTCCCAATTACATATGTAAGCACTTGCTAATTTAATGTGTTTCAGTGTGCCAATGATTGACCTGTTAGCATATTGGCAAGTTGGTTTTCACGCAAGTCAATTTTAGTTGATTTGTTAATTAGTAGCTTGATTTTTGGCTAAGTGACTGAAAACCATTTGAGACTGTAAATAATCTCAGAATATTGCAAAATGTTTAGGGCTTCATAGACTCTTTCTTGGACTTTCCTTCACATTTAAGACATCTTAGCCAGAAGTTAATATGTTGAGAATTGTAGAAAGGAAATATTTGCTTAGAATAATGTTCATTTTCAGATTTAATTGTTTCTTTAAGGAATAGAATCAAATTTCCTTTCAACTCTTTAATAATTAAATTTTTATAAATATGTTTATAAGAGTATACAGATAGGTTTAATAGGGTCTAAATTTCATAATCCAATCTCCAATTTGATAATGTTTCTGATGCTAACATTTTATTAGCTTGTTAAATTATATGTTGTTAATCATCTCAAATGTCAACTGTATCAAATTAATGCTATTCTTTATTATTCTTTATATATTCCTCAGTGTAGAGTAGAATATAACCCCAGAAAAAAAGAATTGGTTAAAAGGATTTACCCAACTAGACTTTAGCAAATATGGATTTTAATTTAGCATCTTAATCTGGTTAAATGAGTTTTCTTAGACCATGAGACAGGAAAAGATACTTTCATTCTTTAATTTTGTTGACTAATTCCACTGTATTGGCTAAAATAATTTTGATTAATAAACATTTCTAATTATGAATTCATCAAATTTGTTCACTCTGTATTGTGTATTTTGGGTCTTGTTTTACCTTTATTAATAGTAATCCCCATCCATATATATTTACATTAGCGAATATATAGTTATTTTTTCTACTATAGAATATCTTAGAATATGAATTACTAAATAACTTAAGTGCTATATTTCTTTAAGTTCTTAATAGAAGCTGCTTTTAGAGTGATTGGTTTGAAATAAATTGCTTCTAGATTAGATTATTGCCAAACTAAGGAAAATATATTGGGGGAGGGACATTAATATAGAGACATTTTATCTTCAAGTTAATGTTGTTGTTACCGGCCTCCATTTCTCCTATTTGGTTATTATATTTTATTTGCCTTTTTTCCCCATTTAGTATAATTAAAGCTAGAGAGCTGCGATAGTTTTGACAACCCTTTGTGGTTTTAGTTGGCCAGTAACTCTGTTGGCTCCCTGACTTCATGCATACCTACTCGCATGCTCCTGTGCCACTTTTCTCCAACCTGTTTCTTCCGAGCCTCCCACCAATTTTACTGTTCTTGCCTGTGCATGGGGGACAAGCAGATAGAGTACTTGGTCATCATTATTGTCAACCTTGTAAACCTTATTTGACCTTATATTTTTCTTCCTAGAATAGGGTTTTTTATCTCAGTTGACTGTGCCTTGTAGTCCCAACCATAGTTGGGGAATCTCCCTCTTATTCTTTTGTTCCACTAACCAGGATGTTGCCTTTTATAATGAATCGTTCAGGAATTGAATTCCTGTCCCTTCCTTGCCCACAAATCCTTGTAAGAATTAAAAGGCCACTGAATGCAAACTCTAGTTCAATCTTCTTTTGGCCCTTTAGATTCCCCATGTTTATGTTGTAATAATTACCTGTTAGATACAGGATAAACCAGAGTTTCCATTAGTAATATAGATGACCTGTTGTTTTAATTCTGTGAGGTAATTTAGCTAATGAGAATCAGCCTTAGTGTTATTACTAGATACTATGACTAAAATGTCCAAAGGATAAGCACAAATTTATTGATAAAGTTCAGTATTTAGTGGGCCAATTAAAATTTCATTTCCTTGTCTATCCTTACTTCTCTTTGTATTTGAAAATTTTAAGTTATTTTGAAGAAATAATTAATACATTTTCTTTAGTACTCTATCCTAAGACTTAAAATCTTTTAGCAGATTTATAGTCCTGTTAGATTTTATTAGAAAAATAACATTTTAAATTAAAACCTTCACAAAGTTACTATTTTTCAGTGAAATTTTTTATAGATTAATATTCAAATAAGCAGAATTTTTAAACTTACGACATTTCTATTTCATTTTAGGCCATTGATAGAAAGTAATCTCATATTTTAAATGAAAATACCCCACCTCTGAACTACTCAATTTATTTCTGATCTTACCTGCTTATGAATAACTTAGATTAAGAAAAAGGCACAGAATTCTCTTTTTCCACCATACCTGTGTTCCTCACAAGTTATATTGTGAAAACGTTGCTCTTTTGTTCTGATCCAGTTATAATTATATGGTGAGATTTTTAAAAAGTAGTAAATTGTACAGAAAGCCAGATTTCAGGAAGAAGAGTTTGGAACTAGGTGTAGAAGAAAGATGGTATCAGGGAACTAGAACTGAATTATCCTTTGTAAAAATAAGAAATGATATACAATAAAGCTAACAGTAGTAAGACTTATATCTTACATGAATATATTTCTATTTTGGGTTGATTATGTTAATTCACAAACTTTGTATTAGAAAGATGTGCAAAGGTTATACTGCATTAGATACTTGACTCCCTGTAATGTTCACAGAAGAACTGTATAAGTATATTCTCTAAATAAACAGTTTTACTGCTGTGACTCTGCTTTTAGATATTGGTAAAATTTTATTTACAGTCTAGATATTAAGCATGAATCACAGCCTTAAGCCATTTTAAGTCTCCTTTCAAGTCATTTTAAGTTTTTAATAAGGTAAATCAGTAAAGATACTATATAACTTGGTTTGAGTTTCTTAATTTCGTTTTTTTTTAAGTATTCAAGTTAATTATATGGTTTGGTTTGGTTTGGTTTTTATACATAGCAGTGCCAAAATAAAGCTTCTTAAAGAGCATAGTTTCATAAGATAACCTATTTTTCATGACTCATTTATCATATGTATATTCTTCTTTGGTTTGGTTTATATTGTCATACTAATGTTAACAATTTCTTTCCTACAGCATGGATTTGTGGTATCATTTCTATCACTGTCATTAGCCTGCTTTCCTTGCTTGGCGTGATCTTGGTTCCCATCATTAACCAAGGATGCTTCAAATTCCTTCTTACATTCCTTGTTGCTCTAGCTGTAGGAACAATGAGTGGAGACGCCCTTCTTCATCTACTGCCCCATGTAAGAAATCTTTTTAAATTAAAAAAATAATAATAAAAATATTTAAGCTAAAAGGGTCTTTCATTAGCAAGCTGTAGCACACCATTCTAGAATGTGTGCTGTTTTATTTGCTTATAGGATGAATTATTTTTTTCCCATTTGTACAGTTTTAATAGCAATACTTTTTAAATAAATCATTAGGTTTTAGTAGCAACAAAAGCTAATGATGTCAGTTTTATATTTACTCATCAGTGAATACATATCAGATCACCACAATGTACACTTTACATATCTTATAATTTATACGTAAGTTATATCTCAAGCTAAAAAAATTTTTTTTAATTTGCTCTGTTGGCAGTTCTAAAAATGAATACTTAAAAATCGATAAGTGACATATCTTTTTTTCTGTATGGTGTATCAAAAAAACTTTCAGAAGAAATGTATATGGGATCTCATAATGATTTTGCACATAGCCTGTATGCCATAGGCATCTTTATTTGAGTAGGAATAGGCAGACCTACTCAGTTTATTATAAGCATTTAACTTTACACATGGGGCCATTTATTATTTTTTTTTACCTGCCATACCACTTATTTTCTTCCATTTGGGAACACTTCTGATGGTATCACCATAAACCCACACTCCTAGTCCCTTGATAATTAATACCTTTTAAAATCACCAATTAAGAGTTTTTGATCCAGTGTTACTGTTTTTACTTCATATTAAGAAAGTAGTGGGGCTTTTTTCCAAATGTAAAATTACAAGTTTAATTTATATTTTGTATTTTCACCACCTCCCTTCTGGGTGATTTAGGAGACAGAGTTGTACAGGGTTCAACAGAAGTAACACCTGGACTTAAGTTATTATTTTATTACAAAATTATAATTACACATGCTTATGGTTACACAAGTAACACCCCTTTTTTATGAGCTGGTAATCTATACCAAATCTTTTATTACAAGCTCATAAGCATGTATGGTTATGATTTTGTAATAAAATCGTAACCCAAGTCCTGGCATTACTTCTGCCAGACTCTGTTGTGTATTATATCTTCTCCTTTCTGTACTGTTGGTTGAGAATTCCAGGTCTAGCGTCTAGAACAGTGGTTCTCAACCTTCTAATGCCACGACCCTTTAATACAGTTCCTCATGTTGTGGTGACCCCCATAAAATTATTTTCGTTGCTACTTCATAACTGTAATTTTGCTACTGTTATGAAGTGTAATGGAAATATCTGATATGTGTTTTCCGATGATCTCAGGCGACCCCTGTGAAAAGGGTCATTTGACCCCCAAAGGGGTCGCGACCCACAGGTTGAGAACCGCTCACTGATCTAGAACAATGTATGGCATTGCTTTTTTAAGAATTAATTTAATTAATGAATCTTAAAACTGTGAATATGAATATGTTTAAGTTGATTCTTTATGCATTATACACTTATTTGCTCCTTTATTCCCACCCCTTGCTTGCCCTTCCCTTTCTACCTGCCAGTCATCAGTAGTACTAGCAGCAGTCTTGTTTCCTAACTGGGCCTCATAAGAACAGTTGAAGTGAAAACAATATTTAAGTGCTGTTAAACTTATTTTTTCTTAAGAAATGTTAATTAAATAAAGCTATTACCTTTTTGAATAGTCTTACCTCCATTGAAAGATTTAGAAACCATTTATTGACAACTAGCAAATGGAGGAGAGATACAAATGTTACAAGGAAGGGAAATGCTTAACAATAGTGCTAATGTTTAAGTTCTCTACAATTAATATTGTGAAATGTACACAATATTAATTTTATTCTGTATATACTTTTTCTTGCTGAAGCTTTAAAATGTAGAAAATTAAGCACGTCTTGCTGATGCTCTATAGTCTATGCAGAAGTAGCATCTCATTACTTCTTTGAAATTATAAGAGAAAAATTTTATCAAAATAGAATTAGTTTAAGAAAATGTTAGATTATAGGGAATCACAAGTAATCACCTCCTGGTGAATTAGTTTGTTTTATTTTTACTAACTATTGGCATTTATCTGGTTCATCTTTACTTAAATTTACAAAAGATTCATTAGTCCCTAGTGTCTGAACTGCTGGCTTGGTTGTCTCATTATACTATGTATCCTAACCCCTGCAGGCATTTGAGTTTGTGGCCTTTGCTTTTATTACCGTTACCATGATGTAGTACTTACCAGGCTACTGAGCATAGCAAAATTGAACAGAAGACTACTTACATTGAAATGAGATAATATTTAGAGGAGCACTTTAAAAATTGAAAAGCATTTTTTCTGTGTCATCTAGGAGATTATAATCTCAAAATTTTAAGTAGCATCTTTATTACTTGTTCAGTAGTTTTAATCATTCTTGTTCACAGTCTCAGGGTGGACATGATCACAGTCATCAGCCTACACATGGACATGGACATGGACATTCTCATGGACACGAGTCTAAGAAGTTTTTGGAAGAATACGATGCTGTGTTGAAAGGACTTGTTGCTCTAGGAGGCATTTATTTATTATTTATCATTGAGCACTGCATTAGAATGTTTAAGCACTATAAACAGCAAAGAGTAAGTATTTTTTATTTCATTTTCTGAGATATAAAACTGAACAAAAACCATCATTTTTCTGGACATATACTCATAATTATGATGTTGATTTATATTAAATCTCTATCTTTTTTTTTTTTTTTTTTTTAAAGTGGTGAAACAAAAAGATAGTTTATTGAGGAGAAAGTACACTCCAAAGAGGTAGGAGCGGGCTCGAGCAAAGAAAGTGGCTCAGAAGCCTAAATCTCTATCTTTTAATAGATCATTTTCACAGGAAAAAAACAACTTTGATTTTGGCCATTTCTTGACATTACATTTATTTTGGCACTTAAAAAAAAAATCAAGATATAACAGTCTGGGTCTCAGTTAATTTACATTACATCTTATCTAATTGACTTAAATAGGATGGAAAAAGCTATTGCCAGTTTATACTTACTATAAAAATGCAAAAATGTATAAATAGAAGCAAGCCTCCTCAGTCTTCTTAGGCAATATTTTCAGGTGTTAGTGGTTTTTATTTTTATCATAACTTTTAATGAAAATGTTTTCATACAACATATTTATCAGACATGCCTTGCCAATGGTAGAAGTACTAGAGGTAAGAAGAATTTAGATTCAGGGGGCTTTGTAGGAAAAAAATATGAAATTAAGGAAACGTGATTCGTCTCAAGAGTGACGGGCCATTTGGGAGGCAATGCTTGGACTGCTGATTAACTATCCTGCTTGTCACAAACTAACTGCGTTGTTCATGTCACATTTATGAGAATAAGGTATATATCTAAAAAAGATTTCCCCCCTAGAAAGTAAGTTCAGGACAACTACCATTCACTGTGATAACACCCTTCCTGTTTACATGGGTATCTAAAGCCCTGTCTTGAATGCATCTCACATGTTTATGGTACTAGTGCTGATTTTCTTCAGTATATTCTATATCAGTAAGTAAATCTAAAGAACATTTTTTAGGAAACTTTCCACAAAAAGTAGTTAGAAAATTCTTACATTTTATTAGTTAACTATAAATACTCAAAAAAGGAAAAAATCTTTTCTTTTTTTTTCAAGAACATTATATAGTCATGATTATAATATATACAGTCCACTCTACAATAAAATTTTTATGCTGTTTTTATGTATATATTTTGTATCTATATGTGTTTTGTATATATCTCCTTGAGGTAAAATAATGGTTTATAGCAGAGCTCTGAACTGGGATTCAGTGGGAGTGATTCTAATTCTTGCTCAGCCACAAACTAGCTGTGAAACTGTGACTCATTCCTCTTGATTTCTCATTGCTATCTAAATCTATGGGAAATAAATCCTACTTATTTTTTATTTTTATATTTCAAGTACTGCATTTAATTTTAATTGCCATATTTTAATCAGGACATTTATATTTAATTGCCTTTGGGGTGGGGAGGTGATCAAAATGGTGTGCCCTGTGAAGAATTATCTGAGAAACGGTAAGGAAGAAGGATCAACTTAGAGAAAAGTGAAATATTTAACAGCATTTGGTTTTTGAAAGCTTGTGTGAAAGGTCACATGGATGAGTGAAGAACAGAATATGGTGAGAGCGATGCCAGGGTAAGAGTGGCTGGAGGGAAATTAGTCAGCAAAGGAGATTGTTGCAGAATAATTTAGAAGAGAACTGATAAGGGCTTGAACTACAGTCATGACGTAAGGAAGGAACGGGAAAGATGAGGTAATTAAGAGAATTATTAAAATAAAAGAATCATTAAGACTTGATATTTGATTGGTTGTAAAAATAAAAGAATTGAGTCCTTCTCTGAATACCCAATTTAGAACCAAATTATGTATTGCAAATTATATAATGAAGTTTTGGAACTACTGTGATGCTCTTATAATGTATATATCTAACAGTGAAGCAATATATACTGAGTATTTAATACATACAAAATATGAGGGACTGCATAATTTGTAGACAAGTATAAAATATAATCCTTCAAGAGATAGTGCAAATTAAATGTTTTCTGTTTTTATAATTTAATCATTATTTCATTTTAAACCTAAATTTACTGGCAAAATTAAACATTTATTTTTGCAGATTTGAAATTATATACAAAACTGAAATAAAAACTGAAAGGGAATACCTTTGGCAGAGGAGTATTCTAAATCTAATTGTAAGAAATTCCTAAAGTATATCAAAGAAAGGAATCTTTGGGCAGATAAATTAGTGCATTTTATTTATGATAAATAGGACAATAAGTAATCTAAAGTGAAAAAGTATAGACATTTTTTTGAAGAAAAGGGATTAGTGATACTAGAATAGAACAGACATTCGACTGTCTCAAAGAAGAGTTAGACTATTAGCAGGAAGTTTTCAGAGCATAAGTTAAACAATACACCAGAGGCTGACTGGTTTTAGCAAGTCTGAGGCTTTGAGAGTAGTGATTTGGCATTTTGAGGAAAGTGGACAATCAGAACCAAGGCAGTTAAACACAATTCTAGCTAGTGTTAACATTCCCTTCTGTACATTCATATTTTTGTACTGTCGTCGGCTCCTCCCTCTTTTTTTCTCCTTCTTCAATTACTCCAGACTTGTTTCTTTTCTTCTCTTTAGAGTACCTCCATATAATTTTCTTTTTACATTTTCTATTTTCCCAGTTTCTGTTATCTATTGCTATGAAGCAGAACAACCCAAAACTTAATGATTTATAACAATTTATTATTTTCTCTTGTCAGGAATTTAGGCAGGATTCCGCTGGGCAGTTCTTTTGTTTCCCTTGACATCAGCTAGAGTCACTCACTCTACTGCATTCAAACTCAGCTGGCATGGGTTGGCCTGGCCAGGGCAAGGCTGGAAGGTCCAAGAATGTTTCACTCTGTGTCTGCATCTTGGTATTTTACATGGCCTTCCTTCAGAATCTATACCGAGCTTCTTCATAGTATAATGGCTAGCTTCAGGCCTCTTTCAGACCAGTCCCAGAACTGGCACAGCATTACTTCTGTTGCATTCTGTTGATAAAAGCAAGTCAAAAGGCCAATCAAAATTCAGGAGCAGGGGGATAGACTTGACCTGATTATAGATGGAGAAGAATGGTCATACAGAGAGGGAAGAAATTGATGGTCCATCTCTGGAGACTCTACCGCACACTTAACTAGCCATAACAACTTATTTATGCAGAGTTAGAAGACTTAAACATCTGAAAAATAGTTCACAGTCTGTAAGCAAAACCAGCAACAAGAAAATTCTCTGCCAGTCAGTAAGCATCACCAAGAGAACACTGCCTTTTATGTTCACACTGTTATACTTATTTGCTCTCTTAAATTAACAGGTTAGAAGTAGAAACTTAAGTTGGAAGAGTTTTTAGTGGTAATTATTATTGATAAGAAAGCAGACTATGAAGAGGTAAAATAGGAAAATTCAAACTTAATGAAATACAATAATTAGAATGTATTAGAAATTGAAGACATTAGATGAGAAAGAAAACTTGTCTTTATTGTAGAGCTAAGAGTCAGCTACTTATAGGTCATTTTCATACATTACCTCGTTTAATCTTCATAAAAATCTATATTTTTATTTTACAGATGAGTATTCTTATGTTTAAAAATTTAAACAAACTTGCTCAATTTTTATGGAAGTAAACTGCAAATTTGGAATTTTAACTCAAATTTGATTCTATCCATTATGTCACATGTAGGGAAAGGTGAGATGACATTAATTACAGAATAAAATTCAAAGGAATCAGTATTAGTTTTTTTTAGCTTCCTATTAGATAAGAGAGATACATACAGTTCACACATTTCATTTGGGTTACATATAAAACATAGTACTCTGTATCCTAATCTTAACTTGGAAGTAGATGAATTAAACCTTTTAGTTGAGTATTCAAAAAAACTAACATAGATTTAGTTGGATTTTTCATCTGGTTAGACCCCTTGATTAACTTCTAAAATTTTTTTCTCCTTTGCTAAATAATGTATGTATAACGTTACCACGGTTGATCCCCTACATGTTAATAAGTGAATGTTGTTGCTAATTGTGGCTGCAGATTAGATATTAATACCGGATCTTTTTTCTTTTTTCTTTCCAGGGAAAACAGAAATGGTTTATGAAGCAGAACACAGAAGAATCAACTATTGGGAGGAAGCTTTCAGATCATAAGCTGAATAATACACCAGATGCTGATTGGCTTCAGCTTAAACCTCTTGCCGGTAGACAACAGTTCTAACAGCATAAAAATTGAAATACTGCTTCTGAACGTGTCTGTGTTTTTGAAATTTCTTGTCTTTGTGACTTCCTTAAGTTTAGTTTCTAACTTGTATTTCCTTAAATGTTTGTGTGTCTTAATTGTGATTTTGTTAGCATTTTTGTTCATTTCAGCCTTATTTATATAGTGGGATGTAGACTAATTAATTATATTAAAGGGCACTTTTACTTTGTGGAAAAACAAAGAATGAAACAAACATGCAAAAGGGCTTAGTAAGTGGCAAATTTGTGGTAATTTTATTTCTTGACAATGCAAAATCTTGGTGCCCTCCACATTATTGGCTTCACATGGAAAAAGGAGACTGAGCCTTTGCACTTAAAAAGGAGCATTGCCTCTGTACTTAAAATCTCTGCTCACCTCTCCACCTGTTCTGTTGTCTGATAGCTGTAATGAGGTAGCTTAACATTTTCAGGGAAACATAAATAAATTCTAACCTGATTTTCCCCCTTTCTGTTTGAACATGTGTTTCCTAAGCACACTAATGATTTTCTACAGAAAGGAGGCTCTCTAGACCTTAAGTGTAGACTCTGCCCCCGATATAGTTTGGGAAGTATTAAGATCTCTGTCATGTAATAAATGAATGATTTTTGAAAACTATGTAAGAGACTAAAACCTCAATTTAAAAAAAAAAATTAGATGTTGTCACACGAGTTTCTGAACTTCATTCTAGTAACGATCTGAGTAGCATTATCAGGTGGACCATTGAAAGATGCAAGTTATTTAAATTTCTTCATTGTTTTCTTAAATGATAACAGAAGGTTAAAGTGGGTAAACTTTATGGGTTATCCAATCTCTGAAATATTAGTTCATTTTTTTTATCCTGTAAATGCTATAGTAACTTTTCACCCTTTGATTTCCATCAATTGTTTATGATATACCCCTTATTTTCACAATATCTTCATGCTCGCCAGTTTTTCTCCTCACTTCGGCTGCTATTGCTTTTAGTTCGCTCCCTCATCTGATCCATCTTGTGGACCCTCAAAAGCCCAGTTTGTTTTGTGTATGTGCTCACACGTATTTATTTATTTGTTTCATTTGCTTTTATATACTTATTTATTTATTGAGTTCTAAATGACATTCACTTAAGAAATACTCATTACACTGCTATTCTGCCTGGGTTTAAATGAGCAAATATGCATTCATTTACTTTTTGATAAAGCATATCCTTTGCTATTATAAATATAGGAACTGATGACTCGGTTGTTTCTGAAGATCGACTTAATGAAACTGAACTGACAGATTTAGAAGGCCAACAAGAATCCCCTCCTAAAACTTATCTTTGTGTAGAAGAGGAGAAAATCATGGACCATTCTCACAGTGATGGATTACATACCATTCATGAGCATGATCTCCATGCTGCTACACATAACCACCATGATGAGAGTAAAACTGTGCTGAGGAAACATAATCATCAGTGGCACCACAAACATTCTCATCATTCACACGGTCCCTGTCATTCTGGATCAGATGTGAAAGAAACAGGAATAGCTAATATAGCTTGGATGGTAATCATGGGGGATGGCATCCACAACTTCAGTGATGGGTTAGCCATTGGTAAGTGGACTGGAAACTTGGGTTATAATTTGTTCTTTAAGACTGTTTTCCTTCTTCCACTATTTTAGTACTAATCTCACGAACTATAACACATAAGATTAAATTTTGGAGCTTAGCAAATATTATATATTACTCCTGTCATTTGGTTTTTCCAAGGCCATGTTAACATTTTTTGGTAAGTTTATTTGGGGACAAAAAGATATAATTTCAGTAGGTTTTCCTTTGAACATGTAAACAAATATCTGTAATATACTTCTTTTTAATTTGATTTCTTATTCAAGGCATTGTCATCATATTGAAAAAGCTACCTTAACATTTAATTTCAAATATATTTACACATCCATGAATGAGAACAAGTTAGTTTTAATATTGTATTTTTTTGTCTTTAAAAATTTTTATGTCTTTAAAAAGGTGAAGGAAAGTTTTATAATGTTCAAAATTTTTTTGTACCAGATTCAAATGTTCTATATTAGAATCTCACTAATGTATACTGATATCGCCAGTTTAGAACAATAGCTGTGATTGATACATGATTTTCTTTGTGATCCAGTCTCTATTAAATAATCACTCCCCAGAAGGGAGAGACCATATTTTTGAATCCACAGTGACTGTCAATATAAAAGAACAAAGCATGTTACTAGTCACATTACATACATTTATACCTTTGATTCTCAGTCCTCAAGGCCATCAGACAAATAATACTTTGTGTCATATATGTGCTAGACCCAGAAATGTTTGGATAAGGATATCAGTCATTGAAATAATAAATTTTAATATGAGAGAGCAAGTGCAGTCATAGACTTATATGCCTTAAAACTGAACATCAAACTATCTCTCAGATTGAAAGACAGAAAACCATTACTGGTCCCAAGCTATTAGTGAGTTAAAGAGAATTTAATTCAATAGGTAACGTTTTTTCATTGAGTAGCTCTTTCTCTGGTTATAAACTATTGTACCTCACTATATTTTAAAAAACTATAGTGTATAAGATACATGAGTACTAATATATTATGAAACTAATTTAGATAGGCAAAAGAGACTGTACCTGTTATTAATAAAAATGGAAAAATAGAAAATTAGTAAACTTGATTTGATTCCTCCCCTGCCCCCAGGAGCAGCTTTCAGTGCCGGATTGACGGGAGGAATCAGTACTTCCATAGCTGTCTTCTGTCATGAGCTGCCACATGAATTAGGTAATACAAGCTTTAAAATTTCACCAAGTTTCATCAAATGTAAGACTTCATTTATAAATTTGTCCAAATTTTAGAGTTGTTAAAACATAAAAAATAGCTGGTGGCAAGTATGAAGAATTATTATTTTCTTAATTATTGTTTTGTTACCTTCTCCTAAAAGTATGTATTGTTTATATTGTGTTTATTTATATAAACAATATTGTTATATCCCATTTTTTTCTTATCTTGCTAATCATTGTTTTTAAACCCTATTCAGATGTTAATTTAATAGTTGCTTCTGCTCACTATTCAGTACCACATTTTATGAGACTGATGCACTGCCTCCTGTGCTAAGAGAGCACTTTTTACCACATTTTAAAATCTGGCACTTAGTACTGGACACACTGCATAGTCTATAATTTCCCACAGATAATGGTGTATTAAACATCTGTAGACTTCTGCTTAGGGACCCTTGTGAGAAAATCTTTTGGGTATAAGAGGGCTATCTGGAAAAAATCCAGCCATTGTCAGTATAAAACGAGAATGGTTTCCAGCTAGATGCTTTCCGGACAGCCCTTGTATACCTGTGAACAAAATTGATGAGTCCTAGGATACAAATGCCTAAGAAGTGCCATTTCACTATCCAGAATGGCCACACGAATGTAATCGCTAACCAGCAATACCTGAGAGCGTGTTTCCACATCTCTGTCAATATTTGACATTAACTCACTTCCTAATTTTTGCCAATTTAATAGGTATAAAATGATATTTCTTTGTTGTTTTCATTGGAATTTATTGATCTACCAATGACTCTTTAGTTTCTCTCCAAATATTTTGGTTGTCTTCCATAAGTTAAAAAACAGAAATAGAAGATGTGATCATGCATTCACATAGAAAATATCTGAGAGATGTGGAGATGACATTGATTTGAAAGAAAAAACTAAACTCCATCTTTTGAGTGTCCAAGGAATTTCTTCATTTGCTCTAATTTAATATTTGTCTTAAATTTATCTGGCTACGCAACATCTATCATTTGACAGTGTTATACTAGGAAAACCTCCAATTTCTCTTCCTACCCACCCACTACCCCGTCCGTGAATGGAGTATGTCAAGCTACTTCATGATTGAGTGTGGTTTTATTGAATTACCCTCACCCCTGAGAATCCACATAGGCACAGAATTGATGCGGGGAGTTTGGAGGTTAGGCATGGTTACCGTCCTACCACTTACTCCTTTTCCTGTCTGCAGTTTCTACTGGAAGGAGTGACACACAGGGAATGGCAGCCACATCTAAGCCCTTGATACTCAATGCAGAGCTCCAGCAAAAGCTGGAGTATAGCACTCTGCCTGGGCCAGGACTCCTCAGTGAGACGGTCAGACTTCAACTCTGACTCTTTTCCCTTACAAACCAGAGGCTGAGATGGAAGCATGGCAGGTGGATAGGGGAGAAGTCCTCTCCCTCTTTGTACATTAAAATGTTGGCAAAGCAGCATAGTAGGTCACATTCCAGGATAATTTTATTTAATCTAAACCCTGTTTGCCCTAGTTACATTTTTTTAAGAAGAATCTTTGTTTATTGAGGGCCCAAGACAGAATTTTAGATAATACAATTGCTGTTAGTAAAATAAACACTTGTTTAAGAAGAAAAAATTTTTAAATAAGTGTATTTACCTTTCATTGTGGTGCACCTTATCGACACAGTTGAGCTGGAGAACTTTACATAGTCTTAGCAGGATGGGAGGAAACCTAACGGTTTCTTATAAACTTAAACTGAGACTTAAAAAGCATTTCCAAAGTTTGTTTTTTATTCCCTCATTAAATTTTTGAACATGAATTTAAAACTATTCTGAGGTTTATATACTAAGGTCATACCCTAAGGGAAAAACATATTTAAATCTATTGCAGTACACAGAGACTGACCCTCACTTAATAATTCCAAATTTTGCTGTTCCTCTTCTGAGCAGATTGCTGTTTCACTAATGGTGTACCAGGTAGGGGTTTTGCGTGTGTTTAGGAATGTGATATGTGAGACATGTACTTTTAAACCTTAGAACAATGTGCAGCTCAAGAGGTTCACCCTAAGAAGTGTGCAGAAATTGAAACCATCTGAGGAAATAGAAAATCTATATATTTCATTTCATGTTTGCTTTGGAGTGTGATAATGTATAGAAAAGGTGAATTATTGCTTCTCTCCCCCCCTCATGTTTGCCAAATTTATGCAGCCAAATTTAAGTTATAGTATCACTCTACTGTGTTCTCCCCACTTTTTTCCCACCCTTTCAATAGGAGTGGTATAAACATTTGAAAAATAATTTTTAAGAAAACCAATATAAATACATAAAAAGGGGAAATGAGGTTCGGAATAATCCAGAAAGGCACATAATCCCAACTTTTTTCTTGATATTGAATAATACATTTCAACTTCAAGGAAATAACATTTTAATAAATAAACATAGCCTTAGATTCAACTCATAAAGGCTTTAATGCTGTCCTTTTTTTCTTTTCCTCTCACGTGTATTAAAGATTAAACAGAAATTAAAAATATAATTTCCATAATGGACTAAATTGTCCAGGAAATACTGAACATTCACTGTATAGATTTATACATATGTTATATATATGCATTATTTATACAAATAAAGAACCTTAAAATATATACTTGTTTTTAAAAATCTCAGTTATTTGTTGTTAGCAAATGTTAACGCAGTGACAGCATTGGCAGGCACAGCTCATTCACTGTGCTAATGATACCCTTTGTCAAGAGCAGGGAGAGAATGCTGATTTATTAAAAGATGAATAGAGTTACTTATTCAGAGATAAGACTAGGGCAAAGATAGATTTTAAAAAATAATTCATCTTGATGTAAGATCATTATATAAAAATTATTTATGCTGCTGTATATTTGCAATGAACAGTTGGAAATTGAAATTTTTAAAAAGTGCTGTTTACATTTACACCAAAAAACCATGCAATACTTTGATTAAATCTAGCAAACTATACATAGAATCTGTATGCTGTAAACCACAATCACCAGCAAAAGATATCAAAAGAGACTTAAATGAAGAGGTAAACTAGATTTATGGACCAGAAGATTCAGTATTTTTAAGATGCTAATTCTTCCTTATAAATTCAATACATTCCTAATTAAAATTCCAGCAGGCATTTTTTGGAGACAAATGAGCTTTTTCAAAGTTTTGTATGGAAACACAAAGGAATTCAAATAGCCAGAAAAATTTTGGAAACGGACAACGAAGTTGATTTTAAGATTTATTGTAAACTCACAGTAATCAACAATTTATATTGGTGAAAGAATAGATACATTCATCAGTGGAACAGTATAGAGTCCTCACATGTCTGGCAACTTATTTTCAACAAAAGTGCAAAGAAAATTCCATGTAGCAAGGGTAGTTTTTATAAACAAATGGTGCTCTGATAATTGGATATATAACCCCCCCCTTAAAAAAGCTTGCACCATAGACAAAAATTAATTTAAAATTAATCATTGATCCACATGAAAAATTTTAAAATATAAAACTTCTAGAAGAAAGTCAGTGTTTTTATTTTAGGCAAATTGTTCTTAGCTATTACATGAAAAGAATAATTCATTAACCCCTTTTTTGCTTTCAGATGTAGCCAAATAAATATTTCCATCCGCTCACTACAGCATTGGAGTTTACTCCACGAGCTCAAAAAAAATTTGTTATTCAATCTGAAATTGTTTCAAGGACTTTTCTCCATTTACAAGATTTTTAAATATGTTTTTCTATGGCTTATACTCAACAACAAAGATGCTTTGTATGCCATAACATGTAAGCTTTTGTAATAAATTTTTTATTTCATCAATGCCATTAGATTCTAATTTATGTGTACTTAAATGTAATTGATGCCACTTAGTATGTTTTGAGTATTTTTTGCTAAAATTCAGTATAGTGGTAAATTTATTACCATATAACAAAAATTTAAAATAAAAATAATGTCATTTATATACAGAGCAGCTCAAAATGTTATTAAATGCATAAAATAGTAAAAATGTCAACTTTTTGTGGCTTTTTAAATACATTTTGAAAAAAACTTGAAGTCAATTAATGCAGTAAAAGCGTTAAGGAAAAAAGTAATAAAATAGACTTTATAAAAATTAAAAACTCGGGGGATTCTCTGGTGGTGCAGTGGCTAGGTTTTGGTGCTCTCAATGCCACAGCCTGGGTTTGATTCCCAGCCAGGGAACTAACTAACCCCCATCAAAAAAAAAAAAAAAAAAAAAAAAAAAAAAAAAAAAAAAAAAAAAAAAAAAAAAAAAAAA